>CATIWQ010053166.1:0-17843 GCA_949673415.1 Euphorbia schlechtendalii | reverse complement strand
TGAGCGCTTTAGTATATTGGCACAACATTTAGCATTTGGCAAGGATGAGTGGTGAGTAACATTCAATAGCAACATTCCAAGTAAGTTTCGATATATATTTCAATGCAACATGAATTAGTATAAGTTATATAGTTTTAGTTTTATGCTACCGATAAGTTTTGAGTGTAGTAATATCTAGTAGTGTTCTTACTATGAGTTTTATATGCTATTCTCGAATATGTCCTATAAGTATTGAGTGTGTCTAAAGTGTAGGGAAACTATAGCCATAATACTTTGAAAGTGATCAATAAAGGATGAGGATATTGAGAGAAAAAAAATCAAATGAAAGAGAGGATAATCAATGACTTATGCAAAAGGTGAGGAATGGTACGGAGCAGAAACTACAACCATTCAATGAGTGAAAAAAAAATAAAATGTAGCATAGCATGAAAAATGGATGCAAAGTACAAATCTATACTTCAAAAACATATGCTTAAAAAAAGAGAGAAAGTGGTATGGAGCATAAAATGCAACCGCTAAAAAAAGGGGAGAGTGGTATGGAGCATAAAATGCAACCACTAAGAGTGGTTAGCATCCTAGGTTACCTAAAAATGCCTTGAGATCAATCTTATCAAAGTGTGCTCCTTTTATCCTTTATATTTTATACTATCTTGAGAGAAGGAAATATTCGAGTGAGCATATAATGCTTATATGAAGACGCAATTCGGTTAGCCCTCCATTAAGATCAAAGGTATGCAACTGGACTATATAAATTGCACATTACTAATTTGTTGGAAATTTTGTATACTTTACTTGAACCTTATGCAATGTGAGAATGTGGTACTCATTACAATAGTCTTTCGCCAAATGAGGTACGAACTTGAATTACTATTTTATACACTTCTGTTGTGTTTACCTTGAGGACAAGGCAAAAGTTAAGTGTGGGGGTCTGATAAGTGTATAATTACACTTATTATCTTGATATTTTTACTCATAAAATGATGTGGTTTAGAGTCATTTTATACTCCATATAAAAGAATTCACGTGGTATGTAGTTGTTTTTTATGCAAGTGCAGAAACTAGGTGAATCTTGGGAGTGAAATGATCAAATATGGAATTCTATGCAAAAAGAGTGAAAAAGGTGCAAAAAGATGCATAGAATGCAAGGAATTGGCTTAGGATCGAAGTTGTCAAAGATCAGTAAAGTTGCAAAGAAGAATCAGGAAGAAAAGTATAAGTCACGACCATGTCAAGATCATGATTACTACTCGCGATTGGCCAAATCACGCTTGCAACTATCTATCGCAATCACGACTTATCATTCTTCACAAATAGTCAGTTACCAACTTACATTCATGATCGTGACATGTATGTCACGCTCATGAATTGTGATGGGTTTGATTAACTCTTCTCAACTTCCAACAGTCGAATAAGAATGATCAACCGCCATCAACTATCAGGCGAAGAGACACCTTTTGGAGACAATGCAACCATGAAAAGGAGCCTATTCATTAAAGATAAGGATGAAATCTTACATCTAATCACATTGAAGATGATGCAACCCTTCACCAATGGACATGACTATTTTTTTGGATAAACACAGCCTTTCACACTCTAGAAATAGAGGTTCAAATCAACCATTTCGTGCGGTGACAACAGTAGCATATGGTGTAAGATGACATGTACGGCATGATACATGATAGATAGAGAGTGAAAGTTATATAGATTTCGCTAAGTTCAAAGTGTTAGAGAGAAAAATGTATAAGTTATTCGATTCTTGTTTCAATCACTAGATTTCTCTACAAATTCGAGCGATTGATGTATGAGTGTAATTGCAAAGCACTTATCAATAAAAATTTCTATTCTTTAACATTCATTTGTTCAATATTCACAAGGAATATCATCCTAACAGAGGTTCTGTATGAGTCAAGAATGAATTCAAAGTAGATGTAGGAATTGTGGGAATTGACAACTCCCATTAAAGAGTTGATATGGTTTGATCAACTTTAGCTTTCACTTGCATACCTTACAACTTTACTTTGTTTTCTACTTATACTTTCTAATTCGAAGTTTATGATATGTCTATGTGTCATGATGAGTATTTCATCTTGCGTCACTTATATTAATGAAGTTATATGCTTTCAAGTTAACTTTAAGAGTAGTTTCAGGGTTAACAAGATTGTGTATAATCACTGGATATGTGATTATAACATTGTTTAGTGAGCCAACATTTTTGGAGTGGTAACTTGCTAAATCTGGCTATGTGAGAGCGACCCGTACTAAGTATAGTATTATTGTTGTCCAGGTTTTTATAAGTGTCATAATTCGTTTACCCTAGATTTAGAAAAGTCATTTCATGTGTTTCTCTACGGTAAATTATAGGATATTTGGGCATCTAGAACCGAGTTTGTTGAAGTTATCTAGTGCATAAAACATTCTTGATTATTTTTCATATTTTACTCCACTATACTTGTTCTTAGGGAATATCTATATGCTTTTCATCTGCTTTAATCTGTTCATGCATCTGTCCATTCATTAGTAACCATTCAAAACCTTTAACTTATTTTATTTTCTTTTGTTCCGTAACTCTACTTTATCCTTAGAATCGAATCCTGTGGCTCCCTATGGGATCAATATCTTTTAAAAGTACATTACAACTGTATACTTGCAGTTATCATCATTTTTCTATTTGATAAGCGGTACTGACAATACCTGTTCATATTTAGAACTTTTATATTATCAGTAGAAAAGTGGCGAACACTACACTAAGCAAGTTGAGCTTCAGATCTTTTACTAAAAAAACCTCCTTGATTGGAGAAGAGACACCGATAGTGCCACAACCTACAATCTTTCCTTTTTTGTTATCTCCAAAACTTACGCTTCCATTTCTTTTACCCTCCAATGAGATAAACTGGTTTTCATCTCCTATCATATGCCTTGAGCATCCGCTATCCACATACCACATTCTAGAGTCATCAGTGGATCTAAGGCTCATCTGCCAAACAGTTACGTTTTCTTAGGTACCCATGCATTCGAGCTGGGTCCTCCTTTGTTAGCAGTGTTTAAATTACTCCAGTAGTACTCGTTAAATTAACCATTTTTATGCCTACACATTACTGTGGCATGTCCAGCTATCCCACAAAAAACACAAGTAATTTGAGGAGCCTGGGTGAATTCTGAAAAAGACAAGGGAATTTCAGGATGTACCTCAACTTGAGGAGCCTTTCCCTTGTTAGGCTCAGGTTTAGAGTTAGCAGCGGTTTGATCTCTACCTGAGGTAGATGCTGAGCCTTTACCTCTTTGATTCTCGAAGACCATAAGATAGAGGTTGGTAGAATCAATTGCTTCTTCATCAAACGATGAATACTCCTATAAATTGTTCCAGGTGGCAGCAAGTGCCTCATTCTTCTTATTGAACCTCTTCTTGAATCTTTCCTTCTTCACCTTTGGATAGCTTGATTGGATACGGCCTTTTTCTCCACAACCAAATAATTTAATATCTTTGCTGTGCTCCTTCTTGGGTCCTTCCTCAGCTCCATGTTGATGCTGAGTTGACTTGTTTTTAGCAGGAAACTTCTTCTTGTTGAACTTCCTATTCTTTCTTTATGAAGTGTTTGAAACACTTGATTAGAAGGGCCATTTGCTCATCAAAGTCGTAGTTGGTGGACTCATCAGATGAATTTTCTTTTAGGATAATGGCTTTACCCTCTCTCTCCTTGCCTCAACTCCTTTTAGAGTCACTAGAATACTTCCTTAGAGACATCTCATGAGTCAGCAAGGTGCCTATCAGCTCATCACAGCTATAGGTCTTTAAATCATGAGCCTCCTCAATAGTGCTCTTCTTAGAATCCCACTCTAAGGTAAGAGCGCGGAGAACCTTCTTTACGATCTCTTCCTTGGTGAACTCCATCCCTAATCTCTTTAGTTCATTAACAATGTTAATGAATATGGTATTCAAGCTTTGAAAACCCTCACTAGTGCCCATTGAGAACATCTCATACTCCCTCAGCATGAGATTGATCTTCAACTCCTTGACCTTGTCTGTTCCCTTATAGGTAATCTCTAGCTTTTTCTAGATTTCCTGTGTTATCTCACAGCTTGAGACCCTATTAAACTCAATAAGATCTAGCGCACAATGTAAGTAGTTAATCGATGAGGCATTCTCCATGAGAAGCCTTAGATCAGCGTCGTAGTAGTCCTCTGGATCTACTAGAACTTGAATTTCGCTCCTCAAAATAGTGGTAACTCTAGGGCCAAGCTCGATCAGGTGCCAAGCATGCATGCTTTGTTATTTAATGAAGTTTTTCATGTTGTTTTTCTAGAAAGTGTAATGATTACCATCAAAAAGAGGTGGCCTGGTTACAAACATCCCCTCTTTTAGGAGAACTACCTGACCTGAGCCTGAACTGTAGTTGTTATAAGCCATTTATAGATCTTTACAAAGACGGTTAGTCAATAAGTTGAGTACTTGCTCTGATACCGTTTATTGGTCCTTAGACAGCTTATAAACAACCGTAGAGGGGGGGTGAATGCGATTCTTGGTTAATTTTTGTATTTATAAAAAATATTTAACCAAGTTAAGTTTTTAGATGCGTGTTGAGTTATGCATGCTGAGTTGATCTAAAAACTTATAAACTGCATAGCTTCACTGGCATAATTTATCTACAATCTCTTGCTAAGTACTCTACTCAGCTCGAATTAGTTTTTCAAGCAAAACACTTAAAGATAGAAAGAATGATGAATGAGCTGAGCGCGATAAAAGTTAAAGCGAAAGTTTAGAAATTCAACACCTAGTTTTATCCTGGTTTGGCCCCGAGCCTACCTACAATCCCTAGATTCCTTTTCCGAACCTAAATCCACTAGTGTTCGTTACTTACTTAGGTGAAGCAGCCTTTACAGCGGGTAGACAAGATTTTACAGAAAGTACCTTTCTTTTTAACTACAACTCAACTTAGTTTGGGTACCCTTCCCAAACTAACACTTAAATTTAAAATGAATGATTGCGAACTCAATTCAACTTATAAAATGTTGAATCCTTACACTGTTAAATCTAAGTATTGATTCTTTCTAGAATAAACAGATTTGAAAGTGGTTGTTTGCTGATTACTTGAATTTGGAATTTCTTGAAGCTGGGAGTATTTGCGCAGATTTTCAACTCTTAGAGAAATTCGAGGTGATTCACCGAGTTTGAACATCTGCTTTCGTCTTCTAGTTATACTTGAAGCTTTGCAAAGTAGCCGTTGCAAACTTTTCATCCTTGCAGTTCTTCAATTTCTCTTTTCTTCATATCTTTTTGAATCTTCTCGTTGGAGACAGATTCCATGTCATTGAGAGAGAGAAATTTGAATGTTGAGACGCGATAAAATTCCATTGACAAAATCTCGTTTATCTTCAAGCAAATCATTCTGGTAGAGAGGCGCGTGAAATGCAACTTGGAATCTTGAGATTGGTTGACATTTGTTAACGCTTGCAGGGCGCGCAGAGACACTGAAAAATGGCTCATGATGGAGAATTCCTTTTTCCTTGGACTTTAGTGAGGAATCTCCGATGTTCCATACTGACACCTTTTTGTCTTTTCAAGACCACTAGAAATCTTCATTAATTTCAATGCTTTTTAACCTAAAAAGCATCGAAAGAATATTCCGTCCCTCATAGAATACGTTAGCAGCACAAGTGTCATTTAATTCTCTGAGTGTCAAACAATTTAGCTTTTAATTAATAAAAGCTAACTCAGCGCAACTGAGTTGATATCCTTCTAAACTACTTAGTACTCAGCACAGACTAAGCTTTTCCTACTCTAAGTCGTAACTTAATTAATTACTCAGAAAACTGAGTTATTTTTCCTTAAACAAACTCAAGTTAGCTTCATTAATTAAGAGTATACTTAGTACTCAATTAATTTCACTATACTAGACAGTTCACTATTTCCAAAATGTTTAAGTAATGTGAAGTACTATTATCTAGGGTTCTACACTTACATTATGTGCTAGATCTTATAAAGTTTAACAGGGTCTCGAGCTGTGAGATAGCGTAAGAAATCTTGAGAAAGATGGAGATCACCTATGAGGGGACCGATAAAGTCAAGGAGTCAAAGATCAACCTCATTCTCAGAGAGTATGATTTGTTCCAAATTAGCACCATCGAGGGTATTCAATCCATGAATACCAGGTTCATTAATATCATTAATGAACTTAAGATATTGGGCAAGGAGTTCACCAAAATGGTGAAGAAGATTCTCCGAGTTCTTACTTTTGAGTGGGGTCCCAAGAAGAGCTCCATCGAAGAGACTCATGATCTTAAGACCTACAACTATGATGAGCTGATAGGCACCTTGCTGACTCGGGAAATGTGCCTGAGGAAATATAATGATGACTCCAAAAGGAGTAAAGGCAAGGAGAAAGAGGGTAGAGCCATTGTCCTAAAAGATGACTCATCAGATGAATCCACCAGTAATTCATATGAGCATATGGCACTTCTGACGAGGCAATTCAAGCGCTTCATGAAGAAGGATGGGAAATTGCCAAGAAGAAATTTCCCAGCAAAATCAAGTAAACTCAACACCATCATGGACCTGAGGAAGGATCTAAGAAAGAGTACAGCAAAGACATAAAGTGTTTTGTTTATGGTGAGAAGGGTCATATCATGTCATTCTATCCTAAATCCAAAAATGCTAGATTCAAGAAGAGGTTCACCAAGAAAAATGAGGCACTTACTGCCACCTGGAGCGATTCCGAGGAGTCTTCATCATCTGATGAAGAAGCAACTAATTTTGCCAACCTCTACTTGATGGCGATAGAGAATTAAAGGGGTGAGAGCTTAAGATCTTCTTCCAAGAGAAATTCATCCACTGCTGACTCTGAAGCTGAGCGCAACAAAGGGAAGAACCAGCAAACTGAGGTACATCTTGAAATCCCTTTGTTAACTGAAGAGTTCACCAAGGTACTCTTTGATGTAATGAAGCTGACTAATAAGTTCAGAAAAAACATCAAAGAGCTAGTGAGGAGAAGTGAAGATTAGGAAGATACAATTACTTCCTTATCTCTTGATATCCACTTTCTTGAAGAAAAAGTTGAATATCATGAATGTCAAAATAGCAAACTCACTAAGCAATTGGATGAGTTGATTGTTGAGAAAAAAACTTTAAAGGAGAAACGGGTTCCTCCTACAGCCAACAGTTCATCTTTGAGTAACCAAACTCGCAATTCTAAGAGGAAGAATTCCTCTAAAAAGAAAAAAGCAAGCCAGCCCAAAGCAAAAGTGGTGTGTGCCTTTTATGGTAAAGCTAGACATGCCATAGTAATGTGTAGGCATAAAAATGGTTGTTATGATGATTATAACTGGTCAAATTCAACACTACTAACAAATGAGGATCCAGCTCAAAAGTATGGGTACTTAAGAAAATGTAATTGTTTTGCAGGTGAGCCTAAGATCCGTTGATGAAACTGGAATGTGGTATTTGGATAGCGGATGCTCTAGGCATATGATGGGAGATGAAAGTCAGTTCATCTCATTAGTGCATAAAATAAATGGAAGTGTCAATTCGAAGATAACCAAAAAGGGAAGATTGTTGAATGCGGCACTATTTTCTCCTTCAATTAAATAGTTGTCTCTGGTTAAAGGACTTAAGTTCAACTTGCTCAGTGTAGCCCAACTTTGTGATAAAGGCACAATGGTTACATTCGACTCAATAGGTTTCTCAGTTATTAACTATCAAGCTGGTTCAACTATACTCTTTGCTCTTAGAATTAATAATGTGTATATGATTGATTTATCCCCGAGCTCCACTAATGTTTATCTTGTATCTAAGGAGGATACTTCATGGTTTTGGTATAGAAGGTTGGTTATATAAATATGAACATATTGTCTAAACTAGCCAAAAGCAATAGTTATGGGTTTACCAAATATCAGCTTTGAGAAAGATAGACTGTGCTCAACTTGCCAGCTTGGTAAGTAAGTTAAAAAGTCTTTTAGGTTTATAAAAATGTAGTAACTAAGAGACCTTTGGAACTCATACACCTAGATCTCTTTGGTCCTATTCAGCCTATGAGCATGGGTAGAAAAATATTCTCATTGGTGGTTGTGGATGACTTCACAAGATTCACTTGGATAGTTTTGCTGAGTAGCAAAGATAAAACCTTTGAGTCTTTTATCAAACTTAGTTTCGATTAATGAATGAACTACGAACTAAAATCAGTAGAATCTAAAGTGATCATGGATGTGAATTCAAGAATTTCATTTCGAAGAATTCTGTTTAATGAATGGTACTGACCACAACTTCTTTGGTCCTTATCCTCCTCAACGAAATGCGGTTGTAGAAAGGAAGAATAGAACCATAGTTGAAATGGCTCGATCCATGTTGAGTGATAACAATCTACCAAAGTACTTTTGAGGAGAAGCTGTTAACACAACTTGTTATATCTTGAATCAGGTTTTAATTTACCTAATTATTGAGAAGACACCCTATGAACTTTGGCGAGGGTGCAAACCTAAGATTAGTCATCTTTGATCATTTGGCTATAGGTGCTTCATTTAAACACCAAGGAGCAGCTAGGAAAGTTTTATCCAAAGGCTGATGAAGGTATCTTTCTGGGTTGATAAACTAACAGTAGGGTATATAGAATATATGTCAAGAGGACAAGCTTATTAGAGGAGTCTATGCATGTAGATTTTGAAGAAACTAATAGTGTAGATAGACAATCTGATGAAGACGAAGGAGTAATCCAGCCAAAAAATTAACTCAGCATGCCACTCTCTGTGCTTCCCAACCCAGTAAAGGAACTTAAAGCTGACGAAGATATGTCAATCAACTTTAACAAAGACGAAGATTAATCGCAATCTCAACAACCCAGCACAGAGAATCTCATTGTAGATCTATGTCTTCTAAGAGAGATTAGAACTCACTAGAAAGCATTTTGATGATGTTTATAATCCTGTCATGATGCAAGGTCAGCTCAATAGAATGATGAGCCATCCAACATTCATTTCATTGATTGAACCCAAGAAGTTCAAAGATGTAGAAGGAGATGATTATTGGATGATCGTGATGCAAGAGGAATTGGATTAGTTCAAACACAATGATGTTTGGGATCTTGTTCCTAAGCTGAAAGGAAATTCAATCATCAACACCAAATGGGTTTTCAAGAACAAGCTTGATGAAGATGGCATTATTGTGAGAAATAAAGCCAGGCTTGTTGCTCAAGGCTACAATTAGCAAGAAGGTACAGATTATGACGAAACATATGCTCTACAGTTCGACTTTAAGAAGTTAAGATTTTATGTGCTTTTGCATCTCATATGAATTTCAAATTGTTTCAAATTGATGTTAAAAGTGCATTTCTGAATGGTTTTATTCAAGAGGAAGTTTATGTGTGCCAGCCTCCAGGCTTTGAAGGTCCGAAGAATCCTGAGCATGTCTTCAAATTGAAGAAAGCTCTTTATGGATTGAAGCAGGCTCCTAGAGCTTGGTGTGAGAGGTTAACCAATTTCCTTATAAGAAAAGGCTATGAAAGAGGGAAAGCAGGTACAACTCTGTTTATTCAACGAAGAAAAGAAGATGTTTTGCTTTTCCAAATTTATGTGGATGACATCATCTTTGGAGTAACCAATGAGAAGCTGTGCAAGGAGTTCAACAAGCAAATGAAGAGTGAAATTGAAATGTCAATGATGGGAGAGCTCAACTTTTTCCTTGGACTCCAAATCAAGTAAAGTGTAGATGGAATAAAGTATGCCAAAGACGTCCTGAAGAATTTTGATATGGAGCATTCAAAGCCAATGTCCACTCCTATGGCCATTGACACAATTTTGAGTAAGGATGAAGTTGGTAACCCTGTAGACAACAACTTCTACAGAGGTAATATTGGCTCACTCCTTTACTTAACTACTAGTAGGCCTGATATTCAATATTCTATGTGCTATTGCGCACGTTATCAAGCCGACCCCAGAGAATCTCACATAGCAACTGTTAAGAGAATTATTCGGTACTTACAAGGTTCTATTGATGTAGGTTTATGGTATCCCATAGCTCATATTTCACTCCTAAAGGATTCAAATATACTAACTATGGTAGAGACAAGCTCGATAGGAAAAGCACCATAGGAGGATGTCATTTCCTTAGAGAATGCCTTGTCTTATGGTATAGCAATAAACAAACTTCACTTACACTAAGTACAGCTAAAGCTGAGTACATGGTGGCAAGAAGTTGTGTAGCACAACTACAATGGATTAAGCAACAACTAGAGGATTATGGTATAAAGTCTAAATGCCTTGAAGTTATGTGTGATAACAAGAGCGCAGTTGACCTATCCAAGAATCCAGTTCAACATGGCAAGATGAAGCATGTCAATATAAGACATCACTTCATAAGGGATCATGTGCTAAGGGGAGATGTCAAACTAGAGTATGTTCCTTAAGAAGAACATCAAGCTGACATATTCACCAAACCATTAGCAAAGGAGCAATTCAATATTCTCAAGTAGCTAATTGGAATTGCGAACCCCTTGGAAAGAAAAATTCAAGAATTTGGCTAAGTGTTGAAAATCAAGTCTCAACTCAATCGAACAAGGTAACAAGTATTTAACACCATTTACATCAATTTCGCGATTAAAAACTCAAAAGCTAATTTATCCAAAGGATGCTTTGAATTGGAACCATCTGAAATCAAAACTCACTATTTTACTATGTTAGTTAAGTCATTATTCATCTCAACGTTCATTCTTAATCTTATGTTGTGTGAGCGCCACGTATAATCTACAAGTTGAAGAGCTTATATAAATGACAACATGCTGGAGAGAGAAGGTTACTTGCATTTCTGAAATCTCAATTGCTTTTGAAAAAGAACCTTAGTGTCTCTTCTCTCAAATTATCTCAACTGTAATGGCAAACACAAGTAAAACTCTCAAGCTCTAAGAAGTCTCAAAGTAGAATATGTTTGTACATATCGATGACACTTTAGAGAGGGTTATCTTTCCCCATGGAACCGTCTTCACTAAGATTGACTGGTCAGAGAATCAGGATTTTTATCAAGTGTTTGAAGTGGATTATGATGGGTTGCTCTAGAACAAATTCTTGCACAAAGTCATCAAGAAACAAAACCTAAGTCATTTTCTATTATTGGAGGGTCCAGCCATCAAGAGCTTGATCGAAAGCTTTTATGAAAACCTCTACTCCATTTAGGGGTATAATGATGTGCTGATGGTGGAAATCAACAATGTTTCTCACCTAATCTGCTCGAAGCTGGTGAGCAGTCTCCTCAACATGCCATTAAAGGGCTCTAGACTAAGAAGGACTAGAGATGAAGTGCTCATTGATGTTCTTGAAGATTGGGAACTCCATGTAGACTATAGGTTTGATTAAATAGTCACATCAAGGATGAGTTGGGAGGTAAGAGCTTGCCATGAGCTGCTTGTGAAGATGATTCTTCCTAAGACAAGATCACTGAGCAGCTACACGTACTTTGAGAGGTGTGTAGTCTACCATATGGTAGAATGTAAGCAACTAAATTGGCCGGTGTTGATTCTTCATCACCTTACCAAAGATATTATAGACTACCATTACAATTATCTGACCACTACCCTCATAAAGTTCGTGAGGATGGATGTTTCATCCTTTATTGATGGACCAGGTGAAATTGTGGTCCCGCTAAAGAGAACTTTGGACATGAGCCACTTCAGCAAGCTGAAGAACAAGCAAGTCCACACTCACTATACCAAGGCTCAAGACCTCAAGAAGAAGAAGGCTAAAGTGGAACCAACTGTGTTTCCTACAAATGTGGTGAAGGAGGATTAGGATGCCTTTGTGGTAGACTTTGAACTTTCTAGCAAGGGAAACGCAATTGATGTTTCCCTTTCAGCTCGTTTAGAGTAAATTTCAACCACTTTCGCTCCTTCATCTCCAAAGATTAAGGTTGCTGCTGAAAGGGTTAGATAAAGCCCAGCAAAAGCAAGGGTAGGAAATACACCTGCCCAACCTCAAGCTAGGAAAAGGAATAAAATGAAACTTAAGACTCGCGCTCAAAGGGAAGTTGAGGTGAAAAAAAGGGCTAAAGAAGAGGAGGATGCTAAAGAGCAAGAAGAAGGCTTGTGCCAGAAGAAGAGTAAACTTGAAGTAGCTGAGGATGATGCGGGATAGGGTAGCTCTAAGAAAAGCAAAGAGGATGCTAAAAACATCAATATTGGTATCGATTCTCAAGTAGAGAAAGTAATCTCCAAGGCTAAAAGCGCTCAGCGCAAGAGATCTACCACTATGCACCCGAAGAAAAACATTCAAGTGGTGAGTAGTGATGAGGATGTTAATGATGTGGAGTTCATCAATCAGGAAGAATCTGATCTCCATGATTCAAGCATCGCAAGCCCAATTCACACTCATACGAAGACTCTTCCTCTCAAGCTGAGTTACCTCAGGCTAACCCATCCTTGGGTAAATCAGCCAAACCCAAGTTACCTAAAAATCCTTTACCCATTTCTTCTGTAAATTCTTCACCAAACTCTCCTGTAAATCCTAAACTACCTTCCTCTGTATCTCTTGAAATAAGATCATCGGATGATGATAGTTATGGCTCAAATATCTTGAGGTATCTTCATACTAGAGAGTTTCTCTACAGTTCCCTATGAGTCTACTTGGGTATTGGATACTAGTTGTAATACTCATATCTGTACTTCTGTGCAGGGATTACATAATAGTAGAAGGCTTACAAAGAGGGAAATGGACCTAAGAGTTGGAAATGGAGCACGGGATGCTGCAACAGCTGTAGGTACTTATAGCCTTCATTCGCCTAGTGACCTAGTTTTAGTTTTGAACAATTACTATTATATTCCTGCTATCACTTCTGTTGCACATTTAGCAACAGAGGGATTTGAGATTATATTTTCTAAATAGTTGTCAAATTCGACGCGATAATGTTCTCTATGCTTGTGGAATATTTGTTGATGGCATTTATGTTCTAGATACTAAAATTGAAATTCTAAATATGAACATTATTAAGAAATTGAGATTAGATAATGAGAAATCCTCATACTTATAGTATTGTCATCTAGGCCATATAAATGAGACTCGCTTAACTAAGTTACACAAATGTGGTGACTTGGGCCCAATGGAATGGGAATACTATGGTGCGTGCGAACCTTGTTTAAAGGGGAAGATGACAAAGAAACCTTTCAAAGGAAAGGGTAGTGTGCCAATAGTACCTTGGAAATAATACATTCTAATGTATGTAGTCTAATGAATGTTAAGACACACAAGGGTTTTGTCAACTTTATAACCTTTATCAATGATTATTCACAATATGGTTATTTGTACCTTATGAGGCACAAGTCTGAGAGTTTTGAGAAATTTAAAGAGTTCAAAACAGAAGTAGGGAAACAACTTGGGAAAAGTATCAAGACCCTTCAATCTGGTCATGGCGGTTAATACTTAAGCTAAGATTTTTAGGATTATCTAATGATAATGGTATTTTATCCAAGTGGACACCTCCTTATACACCCCAACACAATGAAGTGTTAGAAAGGAGAAATCGAACCCTACTCGATATGGTTTGGTCCATGATTAGCCAAGAAGAACCCAGCAGATCCTTTTGGGGTTATACACTTGAGAGCACAGTTTATATTCTAAAGAAAGTGCCCTCTAAATCAGTTAATCAAACACCATAAGAATGTAGTATGGTACGAAACCAGCACTTTCTCACCTGAGAGTTTGGGTATGTCCTACTTACGTAAAGAGACAAGTTCAGATAAGCTGGGTGATAAGTTTGATAGGTGTTTATTTGTAGGTTACCCTAAGGAGACTATGAGGTATACCTTTTATGGTCCCAAGGAACAAAAAGTCCTTGTTTCCATAAATGCTCAATTCCTCGAGAAGAAGCATATACTTATGAAAGCTAAGCAATCTTGAGTTAGGCACTCAAGAAGATCAAACCAACGATCAACTGATTGTTCCTACACCGGTTACATAAGAAAGTATAAGCATGGAATAGCCTATTATAACATCGACATTGCATAGGTCAGGTCAGGCTCCAATCGCTCCAGAGCGATACGGGTTTCTCATCACTGATGATAAACATCTCTTCCTTATGGAAGATGATGAGTCCAAGACTTGCAAGGAGGCAATGGAAGGCTTAAAGTCTAACAATTGATTTTTAGCCATGAGGTTAGAGATAGACTCTATGTATGAAAATCAAGTCTAGAGCTTGATTGATGCTCCAAGTGGGATTAAGCCAATAGGATGCAAGTGGCTTTCAAGAAGAAAACTGATATGGATGATAACGTAATTACCTATAACGCAAGGCGCGTTGCAAAAGGTTACAGTAAAAAAGAAAGTATTGACTATGGTGAAACCTTTTCACTGGTGGTCATGCTAAAGTCTATCAGGATACTCCTTGCCATCGCTACTCATTACGATTATGAGATTTGGTAGATGGCTGTGAAAACAGCATTCCTTAACGTGAATCTGGATAGGGATGTGTATATAAGAAAACTCGAGGGTTTTACATCCGAGGTTGGCTTAAAGGTATGCAATTTGCAAAATTCCATTTATGAACTTAAGCAAACATCAAGGAGTTAGAATGTTAGGTTTGACGAGACAATCTGAGAAATTGGTTTTGTGTCAAGCACTAATGAGCCATGTGTATATAAGAAGGCTAGTATGAGTGCGATCATTTTCCTTATATTATATGTCGATGATATATTGCTGATAGGAAATAATGTTCCTTTTCTTCAGATAGTTAAGTCATGGTTGTTAAAAAAGTTCTCCATGAAAGACCTTAAAGAAGTAGCTTTTATACTTGGTACAAAGATCTACCGAGATAGATCTAGAAAGCTGCTAGGTTTTTCACAAAGTACATACATAGATAATGTTTTGGCTAGATTTAACCTTGAGCAGTCAAGAAAGGGTTATCTCCCAATGTCTCATGGAATTAACCTTTCTAAATCCAAGTGTTCGAGAACACAAGAGGAGAGAATGCGCATGAATAGAATACCCTATGCATCAGCGATAGGGTCCATCATGTATGCTATAGTATGTACTCGGTTTAACATTTCACATGTGTTGAGCATCAAGAGTAGATTTCAATCTGACCCAGGTGAGAAGCACTAAATGGCCGTTAAAATTATCCTTATGTACTTACGTAAGATGAAGGCTATGATTTTGGTGTATGGAGAAGATGATCTCTCTGTGAAGGGATGCACTAAAGTAAGTTTTCAGTCTGACAAGGATAATAATAAGTCCCAGTTGGGGTATGTTTTATGTTAAATGGAGGGGCAGTTGTTTGGAAAAGTATTCAACCATAGAATTTGAGTATATAGTTGCTTCAGAAGCAACTAAGAAATCTATTTGGTTAAAGGGATTTATTGATGATCTCGATGTGGTGTCTAACATTGTAAATCCAATAGTGATCTATTGCGATAACAATGGGGTTATTGCTCAGGCAAAGGAACCACGATCTTATCAAAGAAATGGACATGTACTCCGAAAATACCATCTCATTCAGGAGATAGTAGCTAGAAAGGATATAAGCTTAGAATACATCCCAACGGATCAGAATCTAGCGAATGGGCTAACTAAGCTATTGACTCAGGTTAAGCATGACCATCATGTTAATGAGTATGGCAGGAAGCACATGGGTAATTAGCTATAGTGCAAGTGGGAGATTGTTAGACATGATGTATGCCCTAGAGGTAATTAGGGTGATATATCTTTATTAGATATAATGTTCAAACAGTTTCATATTACTATTATTATTATTATTATTAATAAAGGCATATTTATTGTTTATCAGTGCTTTCATTTATTTAGGTATCTCGCTGGTATTATATATGTATAATATTATGTATATGTACGTTGTTAGATAAAGTCTGTGACTACTTCATAGCATAAAAGTACAAGGACATAGTGGGAACTGTGTGGTGTGAGAACTTCACATACGTGTTACTATGAATAGTCTAAATATCCCTAGTCATAGTTTCATTAAGACTAGACATTAATGAAGTAGACAGACTAGCTTGTGTAGGCTTACTCCTTGGATTAGATCCAAGCAACCGATCTCACAAGCTAAAGTTGGTACCTTGAGTTAACACATGAATGTATTCAGGTAATACATTGGATATCGCTATAAGATAGACACTCAGAAATAACTATATCCATGTGTTGGTGTCATATCTTATTGCAGTAGCGGTACAAGTATCGTCTATCCCGAGATAATGGTTACCTTATGTAGGAGTTGTTATACTTTGGGTCATACTTATTCATAACCTGGTAATAAGGATGACAAGGGTGACTACGAGTATGGTGATGATCACATGTTAGTAAGCTGAGTAGTCAAGATGGGATCAATCGCACCTGATATAGTGATGTAATAGGAGATGTACCTTAGGGCCCTTTATTGAAGAAACACACTCATAAACCTCTGATCAGAGTATAAGATTGATAGAATGGGTTTCTAGTCAATCTTGATACATTATGGCAAGTGGTGTTCTTCGTGAACAATTCTAATTCCAGGATAGCTACGGTTATTACATGAGCTAACACTTAATTCGAGCTCAATAAACTAAATGGTACTTAACCTGATGGAATGAGTGTATTGTATTGGTTAATATTGCAGAATCGAATCTAGTCATAGGCACGTGACGTTCTGAGTATCGAGGGATCATACACCTTTACTAGAAAGCTCATTTGATTGTATAGAGTTATTGGGTTCCATATCGATCTGGAACATTGAGCCTAAAGGTTCCCCGATGGGAAGATAAGTTTAGGTTAACCTCTAGCGGCTCTATACTTCAGGATCATATGAGGTCACACATTTTGGTCTTTATCGGACTAAGCAAAGAACCTAAAGAATGGCTCTATGCCAAGAATATTGAGGATGTCAAAATCGCCAGATGAATTATTAATTAGTTGGACCAAATTAATAATTAAAAGGACTAAAAGAGAAAACTGGGAAAATTGCACGGAGTGGAGCAAGGGAATTTTTCCCATTACGAGTGGGCCCCCAAACAAACACAGGTTATTTGGAGTGGGGCCTACGCGGCTGCCCCACAAGCTAAAAAGCTTGCAGGCCGCTAGCGCACGGGCTAAGCCCGCACGCGCTATTCAAGGTAGCGCTTGAGCAAGCCTGCCACGTGCGATCACAAGCCTAACTTGCGAAAAGGCCCGCAAGCTAGGCTTGCGCCATTAGGCAAGCCCATTAAGACTTGCCTTGTAGAAAGGACACGTGGGTCAGCCCGTAGGTCCTAGAGATCTGCGTGGCTGACCCGGTTTGTGGGATGAGATTTTTTCCATCCCACATTGAAAAATGAGGGGAGTTTTTCACTCCCTTCTCCTCCTTTTAACATACTTCATCTCAGCCTTTCTCTCTCAGTTCGACATCTTTTTCTTCGTGAGTTGTGTGAGATCCTACATGAGTTTCTTCAAGAAAAGAAGAATTCTTTAGAATTTTCTTTCTATTTTTAAGTGAGTCTTCTCAGTTTATATTTTTGGGTTGGTCTTCGAGTGGTCTAGCAACTGCTTTCTACTAATGGGTTCTAACTCAACAACGTTTTGGTCGGTGAAGGTCCATGTGGATCAATCATAGAGGCTGTCCTAGTTTGGAGGCTTGTATTAATGGAGTTCTGCCAAATTGCTCTAAGGGAACGCTGCATCCAAATCAAAGAGAGAAGCACGCATCAACTGGTAATGCTCTAAACTTAGATTCTAGGGTTTCTTTTATAAGTTTTATAAACCTATTAGCATCTATGGAATGTGTGAGCACGGGATTTTGTACCAGCTCGCGCGTTCGATGATGACGGCTTTTACGGGATTTTATCCTTGAATCACACATTTTCAAGTATCCTGACGTGTCCGAATTGGAACCCTCCTCGTTATTAATAAAATTATTTAAT
>CATIWQ010053120.1:0-17318 GCA_949673415.1 Euphorbia schlechtendalii | reverse complement strand
TAATATTTAGTAACATTTATTGTAACCAAGTATAAAAATTTAATAGGATAAAATATAAAATCTTAAAATAATAATAAATTTAATGTATAAATATATAATAAATATATAAAATTATTCGTCGGGCCGGGCTCGGGCCGGGCTCAGGTATTTATATAAAAACCAAGCCCGGCCCATAAATCTTCGGGCTTTGACGGGCTCGAGCTCGGGCCGGGTTTTTAAAAAAAATGTATGTTCAAGCCCGGCCCATGGAAGCGGGCTCGGGCCGGGCTGGGCGGGTAGCCCGGCCCGCGAACAGGTCTAGTTCCTAGGCTGACTGGTGAAAACTATTATCTTGAACTTGACTTATTACTTTTACCCGTATCCATCCCCTGCCCTGTACCAGAAAATCAGAAATGTCCCCCTTACCTTCTTATCATACCAGAAAACTATTATCATGCCATGTCAGTTTTTTAAATCCTTGATTATTTATTTAGTTTGTAAAAACATTAATTTACTTTGTTATCCTAGAGTCACACCTGTGTCGAACCAAGACTCTACGAAAATATTTTCTTGCAGACTGAGAGCCAAATTCCAACAAAATGTAGTTTTTAGAAAACCTCAATTCTGATCAATTGTAACTTGTATGGTATTAGTTGTTAGCATCTGAGTAACTGTTGAATATTCCTCTTACATCTGATTTCATCCTTAACGCTTTTCTATGTCTATGAATGCAGGCATTGGAAGCAGAGATAACCCGTTACAGTCACCTCTGTGATCGAGCTAGTGATATGGGAAAGAGGAAGGAATATCCTTTTCTTGAAATTTTTTATTTTATTTAGTATGTTATTGGTTTATTTTGTTTCTGCATTTGCCATGAAAAAATGGATGTCACTGATTTAAGTAGGATATGAAAATGCCAAGTGAATGAATGGCTAAGGATTGAATTAAAACATTGACAAGGAGATGGACTAGTTAACCATTAATCATATAGTGTAGAGAACTACTTGAGACAAGGTTTCAATTGACGTGAAAAATACATCTGTAAGATAGCTAAAAAAACCTCATATTGAGTTATTTTGTGCCAGATTGAGAATCATCTTTTGAGGCTTGTTCTGATGAACTTTTAAATGATATTTTCTGAACATCTTCAGCTGTGAAGTTCCATTACTTTTCAGAAGCTCTTGCTTATTTGAGACTATACCTGAAACATTTGAAAGATTTTGAACATTTTCGTACACTTAAAGTGTAGAACTAATGTGAACTAAGCATTTAGAGTAATTATCTACTTGCAGTCTGTAGAATTTTACTGTCGTGTCCATATTGTTTTATCTCTATTTTGAAATATCTTTTTCAAAAAAATAACATTTCTATAGCTGTCCTTAACCTTGTTGCACGCTTAGAGAATGCGTGGAGAAATTGCAGCTTCTAAAATCACCAGGTGAACGCAAGCGCAGATTGGAAGAAATTCCAGAAGTTCACGCTGACCCGAACATGGATCCAAGTTATGATTCTGAAGATGATGAGGACGAATTGGATGATAAGAAGCAAGGTCTTTCTATTTTCTCTTGCCTCTTAACTTAAGGGTGTGTTTGGAAAGGTCCATTTTGAAAGAATCCAATTCAATCGAATTCACTCTGTCAAATTCCCTTGTTTGCTACCAAACAGATATTGTTAGAGATTTGAATTCTTGTGAATGCAAGGAATAGAAATCTTGCAAAAAAAATTGCAAGATTTCAAAGGAATTCATTTAAGTTATTCCTTTGAATATTAATTTTACCATTTTACCTTCTCATATCCTTTTAATTCAAGGAGTCAAAATACTTGTATAAAATATATTAGTTCATGATCAATTGAATTTTTTTAATATAAATGAAATTTCCAAACAAAAGAATTTGTTCGAGAAATCAACTTAATTGAATTCTCTTAAGTGAATTCTATTTAATTCTTTTCATTTTCTTATGGGATTTGTTTCCAAATGCATCCTAGATGTTTTGTTTCCTGCCATTTGATTGTGACAGTTCCTTTTAATGTTGCAGAAAACACTTTGAGATCTGGTGGTGGCAGCTTCAACGGAAGAGGGAGGGATCCGAGTTCTCCCGGAAGAGGCACTTTATCTTCTTCGATCGATACTTGGTCAGGAACAAGGAGCTACTCAAGTTCAAATCGGGATTTTAGCCGAAGCTTGTCCATTAAAGGTTTTTCAATCAAAGGCGACGATGTCCCAGCTCGAGAAAGTGACAGAGAAACACAGCAATCCCAAACTTGGGAGAGGCCAAAATCTGCCTCGATTCCGGACAACAGAATTTCGCACTTGCCGCAACCATCAGAATCAATCCCTCCAAGTGTTAAACACGAGATCGCAGCAGGACCTTCTTCCAAAGCGGCAGCGCCATCCAATACTAATACCCAAATCGATGAATCAGAAAAGATCTGGCATTACAAGGACCCCGCTGGAAAAGTCCAGGGCCCATTTTCTATGACGCAGCTACGAAAATGGAGTAGCACTGGATATTTCCCCGCCGATCTGAGAATATGGCGAGCTACAGAAAAGCAAGACGACTCTATACTTCTGACCGATGCCTTAGCAGGGAATTTTCACAGAGAAGCTCAATTAGTGCAAAGTCGATATGAAATCGCCAATTCTAATACACCGCCAGCTCACCTCGAGATTTCCAAGCACTCTACAGAAAAGTGGGGTTCTGAGACAAACCTCCCTTCTCCTACCCCAACACAAGCCGCCAGAAGCGGGCCGAAGCTGCGTGAAAGTCGATGGTCGCCCACTCCAGCGCATCCCCTCGATTCTCATTTAGCGGCCGCCCCGCTTGCAGCTGGTAACGGAGTAGCGCCTCAAAGCAACCACCAAGTTTTGCATTCCCCGACTCCGTCATCGTCGTCGTCGCTGAAAATGTTGAATCCGACGCTTTCCGGTGGATCGCCTAGAGTACAGGCTAATTCTAGCGGTGCTTCGGTTAATATGGCTGTCGATTTTAAAAATCTCCAGAATTTAGTCCACTCCATGGGGGTTTCTAATCCTCAATTGCTAGCAAATGTTCCGTCTCAGAGGATAGAACCGAATAATTCGATCGGTGGCTGGGACGGGCTCCCATTCGCTGGAAACCCAACCGGCGCGATGACCAGTCAACCTCGCGGTCAACCTCCTGCCCCATGGGGCGGCATGGCTGTTACCGACCACCAAACCAACACTCCCAGACCAGGGCCGGAAAATCAAAGCAGCGGCTGGGCCCCCGTTCCAGGAAACCCAAACATGGGCTGGGGAGGGCCCACGCCTACAAATCAGGGCTGGGCCCATCAGCGACCCGGACCAAACCCTGCCTGGATTGGACACGGGCCTGGAAACCCATACCCAGGATGGGCCCCCCCTGTCCAAGGGCCAGGGCCGGTAGCCAATCAAGGCTGGGTCCCACCACCACCACCACCACAAGGGAACGTGAATCCTAGTCAGCCGGCAATTAAAGGGAACAACATGGGTGGTGGAGAGAGATTCTCAGGGAGGAGAGATGGTGGTGATTCGGGTGGAGGAAAGCCGTGGAACAGGCAGCCACCGCATAGCAGAGGAGGAGATGCTTCTTCGAGGGCGCCGTATAAAGGGCAGAGAGTGTGCAAATACCATGAAAGTGGGCACTGTAGGAAAGGGGCAGCATGTGATTATATGCATACTTGAGAGACTTGTAGGACTTTCAGCAGCTGTTTAACAGTTTAATCTGTACAGTTAATGTCATTTTATTTTTATAGAAGAGCTTAGACGTAATAAAATAATTTGTGACAGGTTCATTTTTCTGTCTTTTATTATACTCTATTACTGTTATGTGTTAGCGGTTTTTCCAAACAGATCCTTAAGGAATACGTGTTATATTCCGTTATATTATATTCTGTGAGCCAAACGACCTGCATGCTTGGTTGGCATTTCAGTGTTTTGTTGAGTCCAAAGGGAAATTAGTGCCATATGATATATTTTATGTTTAGGGTCCTTTTTTGCTTTTTTTTTTAATCCAACTATGTGAAAAATGGTTTTTAAAACAATTTTTTTATTCTTTTGTTTTATTATTTTTTATTTCAAAATGTTTTTTGCAAATCACCTTACTAAAGTTAATTGAACATATGGTTTATAGTATGGTTCTGGATGAATGATGTTACCTTTGGTTTTAACATTGTGATTTTGATAATGTGTTAGTTGAATTCAAATAAATAAAACTAATTGAACATATCAAAATCTTAATATTGAAATTAAAAGTCATATTATTAATTCAAAATCATTGTAATTCATGGAACAAACATTCTAAGCGATGGAAAGCATGTTATAAATGAGAATGAGAATTTTTTTTATTTGCATATTATAAACTAATTTTCATATAGAAAAGAAAATTCAAATTAATTTTTAATCTCATATCCAAATTATGTTACGGCATTAAATTTTTGTTAAGAATGATTAAGTAATTTTGCGGTGTGGTTTTAATTATTAAATAATTTTAGGACCGTATTTAGTTGTCCATTTAAAAAACAAAAAAATACATGATCTTTTTCTTCGGCAACAAGAATCAAACTATATGAAATTCTTCAAATCAATCCTCTATCAGGCCATCTTTTCCCAATTTTTCTTGTAGCGGCTTCGTTTCATTTTTACCGTTATATCATCTTACCGACTGAGTAGGGCTGCCGGGAACTCCTTTACTTTGCCCCGCCTTCTCAGTTCTCTTCAGGTGAAACTTTCTCCCCTTCAGTATTAGATTCGCAGATTAGTTGATTTTATATCTTACGATATTTTTCTATGTAGTTTCGACTGTTTAGATCGATTGCTTGTGAGTTTAAAGTTATTGTGATGGTTATCGTTTTGATTTTTTCTTTTATACTATAATCTTCGCTTAATCTGGATAATGTAGCAGTTGAGATTTGTGTTGTGATTGTGAACTTTCAACTGCGTCCGTTTAACCCAGATAAAATGGTTATGTAAAAGTTTGTGCTCTCACTTTACCCATTAGAGTTGTTTTTTATCAAACATATGTGATAGAATCATTCATTTAGAAGATTCAACCATATATTCTGTTATTTTTATGCCCGCCCTTAAAATGGGGATGGGAATTCTTTGTTTTGGAACTTTCTTTTGCAGTTGGTTCCGTTGGATCCATGATTCTTCAGAACTCTTGGCCCGTTCTATAGTTCTGGCTTCATGTTTTCCTAGAGATAACTCAATTTTCAGGCAGCCTTGTGAGTTCTTTTGTTTGGCGTGTATAATCAATATCAGATGTGAAATGTGAGGTAGCTCCTGCGAATTTAGATGGTCTTCTTTTCTTAAGATGTAGATATTGTCTTTGTAATTGTTCTTCCATTTCCTTTTATTTCTTTGGTAGTTTTTTACTTAGTTAATTTGTTGTGCGTTTCATGTGTATTAGGTGTACGTTATATAAGTTGAAAGTTTCAAGATCTTTTCTAGTATGTTTAGTTCTTGCATATCAAAACTGCGAAGTTTTGCTAGTCTGTATTAAAGTACTAATATTTTAGATGCCACTTCTTGGATGGAACCACAACTTCAGTTTTCAATCTGCAGAAGTTTCATACACAGTGAAAATTGGTGGGGCATAATGCAAGGAATTGATTGTCATATGTTTTTCACCAGGATATGATTTTTTGCTAGTTTGGTCTATTTAACCAATTCAAATTTAAATGAAGGGAAGAAATAGATCAAGTGACCAACATCCCTTTATATATACATTTGTGGTTGTATCTAACTCTTTTAACATGAGAACTCTATTTAATCCAATACAGTGTTCATGGCTTTCTACGTTTCCTGTTTGAAGTTTGAACTCTGAAGTTGTTTTGCATTCAGACTTGCAAGCAAAATTTTGAGAACTTGTTTGTATTTTCACTTTCTAAGATTCATGCTAACTTTAATATTTTTTTCGTTTGCAGATATTGTTGTTCGATCTCTCATTTTATCTTGAGAGTACATTTGCTGCTATAGTTTTTATCCCATAATTACCCATTTCCTTCCGCAACAAGTATCGCTATCAACCTTGATCTTTTCTCCCTCCCCTTTCTTTAGATCGAATACCAATCAGCGAGCTGATAATCTTCAGAAATATTTGATGGCTTTTTGTAAGCGTGTAGTTCAATTTGGTTCTGCTTCTGCTGGTTATTTCTACAAGTTACCAGCTGTGAATTTTTCTTCATCTTCTCCTGCTAACCGATACGAGTACAGAAACTTATCGCAGCTTGTTAAACCTAATGGAAATCGTGCATTTCTTGTTGACACATTGGCTCTGGTATTTTTTTTTCTTTTCTTGGCTTTTGCCGATACAGTTAGTCTTGGTCTTTCTTTTTGATTAAATATTGCTGAAATGGTGAAGGTGAGGGGTTTAGAAGCAAAAGGTGTTCCTTCGAAGCAAGCAGAAGCTATAACTGCTGCTATCACTGAGGTTTTGAATGATAGTCTGGAAAATGTGTCACATTCTTTTGTTTCCAAAGCAGAAATGCAAAAGGTAATGATTGTTTTGCCTTGCATTTGATGTTTTTCATTGTGATATTAATAGTTATATTTTATTCATTTCTTGAAGTATAGAGTGAAATGATCCAAGAATCGAATTTGTCGAAGTTCAAATCAGAAGTGAAGAGTTCTCAGGTATCTAACTTGATAAGATTTTCGACTGCTTACTTTTTGTTTATTGAAAGAATTTCAACTTTTATGTTTATTTAATTTGCTTTTGGTCGAGTAAAACTACTTATCTTAGACTCCAACCATAACATTCCCATTTTTATCTTACGATGTTTTTCTGGAAGTAGACTGGAACTGGCAGAATAGAATAGGCCCTTTTCATTTTGATATTCTTTTAATGATTTTTATATGACTTTTAAGTTTTAACATGATTTTGCTTTGTGAAATTAAAATATTCTAGTAGGATTTTTCTCGTGAAATTGTTCTGTGACAGTTCTTCGTTGGTGTGACTTGCTGCACCGTATTGGTCTAATAGGCAGTGCAAATTCACATCACTTTAACTTTGACAAGGTTATCAGAAGCATAAATTGAACTCAATGGATGTTTTTTATTGGGAAAATTGTTCTTCAATATTAGGAAATTTCGGTAACATCATAGGATATTTTTTTTAAACTATGTCTTAGTGATACTTTCATCAATAATTTGAGTTCATCCTTTGAGATTCATGTGCTACTACATTCTTATGGGGTTCGAATAATGTACCACAACACTATTTACTCTACATTACGGGGTTCGAATTTTTTAAAACAACTACTTTCCATAACATAATTTTTCCGTAGATTTCATTCCAATAATCGTGGTCGCGATATCTAATTGATTTCGTTGGAAGGCGTTCTATAATATGGCATGAAGTCATTCTTAAAGATCCTTTATGATGATGTAGGAGCATCATTTTACGCTGCTGCAGCGAGAAACCGAAAAACTACGAAGTGACATTGAGAAAATGCGTAGTGAGCTCAGGTTTATTATTTCATCATGTTTTAGATTTGCTTGTTATTCTAAGAGTCATGATTTGGGGCTGACTTGGTTATCTTTTTTAAATCAGGTATGAAATTGACAAAGTTACAGCTGGGCAGCGCTTGGATCTGAATCTTGAAAGAGGGTAAGAAAAATAAACTCTGGTTATTTGCTAAGTCAGACTACTTGCAGTGTCAATATTCAGTTAGTAAAAATGTTAAACTTAATTTGGAAGTAAATAAAAGGCTTAATGCATCAGTTTGTACCTGAATTTGTCCAAAAAAACCTACTCTGAACTTTCAAAGTTACCCTGTGGCTCCCTTAATCCTATCAAAAAGTGCACCACCATGCCCTTGAACGCCACGTGTCAGCTTCTAGTTGGTTTGAATTTTCAAAGATGCCATTTTTTTTATTCTCTCTCCACTTAGAAGCTGAGACTTGACGTTTAGGGGGGGCGATAGGTTTTTTTTGTGATTGTTACTAAATCCGTTTGTGCTCAATAAATGGAAATAAATAGAAGGCGTAAAGCATCAATAGCTACCCGAACTTGTCTCAAAAAACCTGTTACCCCTCTGAACTTTCAAAGTGATCCCGTAACTCCCTCAACTTTCAAAAAGTGCACCACGTGCCACCTTCTGGTTGGTTTGACTTTTCAAAGACGTCATTTTTCTGATTTTCTCTCCTCAATCAGTTGCGGACACATGTAATTCACCAGGATTAGATCAGAAAATCAGAAAATGAACTGATTTCAAAATCTACCAATTTTCATGGGTCACATCTGAAATTTCCTGGCTTCACCAGTTGCTGGTTTAACTGTACACAGGCGCATTCGCGATGAGCTGGCTAACCAGAACACAGAAACAACCAACTTGACAAACAAACTGGACAGGGTAAGCCCAGTGGTTTTTTCAAGTGAATAGACATTTATGTCCTATTTTTGTAGTTGTTTGAAGTAATTGATTTGTATTTGTATAGGAAATTCATGCATTAAGAGCCCAGTTGGAAGCAGCAAAGTATGAAGTGATTAAATACTGCATCGGTACTTTGGTCTCAATATCTGCGGTTGGGCTTGCTGTTCTTCGCATCTTGTTATAGATTTCTGGAAGAAACTCGAATTCATTGATGTCTTTTTTCCCTTTCGAGTCGTTATTTGACACCATTTCTTGTGTAGCGGAAATACGACATGTTATTGGGTCGCATTTGTCAGTTTAACTCACATAAATAGGCTGCCACTGGTATGTTAAAGCTTAGAGTAAAAAACAGGTCAATGAAATAAACTGTTTGATATTATAATGAACTTGGTGATGTTTTAATGGAATGCAATTTTGGCATTAAAGATTTTGATTGTTTCTTGTAAGCATATGGGAGGAAGTGGATTTCACATGAAGACTAACCCTTTGTTTGGAAACGTTGAATTCATTTCATTTTATGTATGTAATTATTCGCAATTAAAAATGTAGAATTGAATTCATGTGAAATTTGCAAGTAAATGAATTAAATTCCTTCCAAAATTATCATATCGAACACACCCTTGGGACATGTTTAGTTTAACTGTTAACCGACTGTTGTTGTAATTAGTTTGAGAATTTTATTGATTGGAAGTTAGTTTTTTGAAGATTCATGACTGGTATTTGGTAACATGACAATGAGTTGTTACTAGTAGAACATTAAAAAAATTTGTTTCTCATTGTTTTTTAACTTTTGATCTATCCATACTTATAATTATGGTGATAATCATAAAGTAATTCTTTTGAGTTATAATTTGATTTTTTAAGCTTATGTTTCTGCAGTTTATAAGCACTGAGAAATTTAAAAAAAAAACTATGATACTCTCATTTTTTTATAGATATAAGTACATAAAAAATTGTCTACAAATGTTTCCTTTAGTTTTTGAACAATATTGTTTATCAGGTATCAAATACTTTATAAGTCAGTTTTATCAAATACTTTATTAAAAATGTTTCCTTTAGTTTTTGAACAATATTGTCTAAAAATAATTTATAAGTCAGTTTTATCAAATACTTCGATTGTTTATCAACTATGCGGTTTTTTTGATATTGTTTTAAATTAAAAATAACTTAAAAGTAATAAACCCTAAAGTCTATTATGAAAACATATCAATTAATGATATCAAGGTCCACTAAAGGTCCAAATAGGTGCACCTTGGTCCAAGGGCAAGACATTCAAATTAGGCCTCGGCATAAACACGCGCCGATGCCCTTTCAGCAACATACTTAGACAAAGACAAAGTCCGCCAATAAAGGCCTTCAACGCTACCCACCGTGAATGGGCCGACATACCATCAGCAGTACACATGCTGATCTGGCGTACTCCCTCTCTCTCCTCTGTCACATTGAATGCAACTCTGATTGGTAGGGATGAACCATTTAATGCTCCGATGGTTGACAAGACCCCCAAGCGGCTTGCCACGCGTGCACCTCTTAGAGGCGGGTCCCGCATATCATCATAACATACAACCCTATAAATAGCAAGATGATCTCCTACTGGGGAGGTAACTACGATTCTGAAGAACACACTAAAACCACCATTCTCAGACATCTAACTTGAACGTCAGAGGGTCTTCCGGCCGGAAACACTTCCGACCGGAGACTTGTTTTGTAGGACCCGAGAGCATTCGAAGATCGGACGATCACTTTCGAGGGATATCAATTAGCATGTTACCTTACCTTATAAAAGGTCACACAAAGTTCAGATAATAATTTTTGTGAAATACATCATTTTAGTATCAAACAAAGTCTAGGATAAATCAATTTATTAAGAAAATTATTTCACAAATCTCATTTTGAAAAATATGTCATGTTTATAAAGTATACTACTAATAAAAATATTTATATTTATCGCTTTAAAAATAGTGCCATTCATTTCATGATTAATCAGATTCTTACAAATTTTCTTGACATTTTAAATTCAACCGCATAGTATTCAAATTCTTTTTTTCGCAGTTTGGGTAGTATCAATATTGAACTGAGTTTCAGTTATAACCAATGTTATCAATACCGTACCGGACATCATACCGGTGGAGTTATTGGTACGTGGTATTCCGGTATTACTGGGTACAACCAGTGGTTATACCGAAAATTAAATTTTTTAAAATTATTTATTTAAACTATAAATACAAACATAATTTTATTAAATACAAACGGTCACTTTTTAATAATAGAAAACTTTATAATTTTTAAATCTCATTTCAAAATGTTTTTAGTCCAAAATAATAAACATACGAAAGAGAATACAAATTTGAATAATATTTAACGTTTTTAATACTTCCCAATCTAACAAAAATCCTTTTTTAGTAATAATTAATAAAAATATCCATTCATTTACAATAAATCATAATTATAATATATATTTTTCCTTAACAAAATCAATATTAAGGATTTTTTTATAAAATCCGATTTGACCGGTTTACGATATACCGGTAATTTCCCAGTTTTTGACCGGTATTATACGGTTATATAAGGAATCGGAAGTTTTAAACAAATCAACCGGATCTACGGCCGGTTCGCGATAAAATCGGTTGAACCGGCCGGTACGGTCCGGTTTTGATAACACCGGTTATAACCTACAACTTTATGAAGGATTTCTTTCTTGCAATAATGGCAAAGTATCCTATCCTATACATTGATATAATTTCACAACTTTACTGAAATTATTATTAAAAAAAAAACAGCTTTTTAACAAACAAACTGAAGCTTCAACTTTCGAGGTGAATTCCTGACTAACTGGTAACGGCTTATCCATTTCAAAAACCAAAAAACTGTTAACAATATTATAGGTATGTGTGACGGATTGTACATGATATTATGAAAACATATCAATTAGCATGCTACCTTACCTTATAAAAGGTCACACAAAGTTCCGATAATAATTTTTGTGAAATACATCATTTTAGCATCAAACAAAGTCTAGGATAAATCAATTTATTAAGAAAATTATTTCTCAAATTTCATTTTGAAAAATATATGTCATGTTTATAAAGTATACCACTAATAAAAATATTTATATTTAATGCTTTAAAAAATAGTGCCATTCATTTCATGATTAACCACGGATTCTTACAAGTTTTCTTGACATTTTAAATTCAACCGCATAGTGTCCAAATTCTTTTTTTTTTCAGTTTGGGCAGTATCAATATTGAACTGAGTTTCAGTTATAACCTTACAACTTTATGAAGGATTTCTTTCTTGCAATAATGGCAAAGTATCCTATCCTATACATTGATATAATTTCACAACTTTACTGAAATTATTATCTAAAAAAAAATAGCTTTTTAAGTAACAAACAAACTTCAGAAGAAATGAATTCAAACCGAATAATAAGGATCGAACAAAAGGATTTCCATTGAATCAAGAATAAAAGAAAATACAAGCTCTGTAAAGAGAAGAAGGAAAAAAAATAAAAGTGTTTTTCTAATTGACAGAACTATTTGTACGATTACAGCTCATTTACCTTTTTATATTAATATTATTCAAATTACTAAACTATCCCTATATTCCTAACAAATAATAAAACAGACTTTTTGTTTATAAAAATACAATTAAGCCTATTATATTGTTATCCCCCCGCAAGACCAACATCATGTATGTAAGCCCAGTTTCTGTACTTGCTCTTTAAAGGCTGGAGAATGCATTGATTTTGTGAAACAATCTGCTAGCTGCTCCTTGGTTCTCACTGGCACCAGTTGAATGATGTTGTCTTGGACTTTGGATCGCACAAAGTGACATTCAATGTCTAGATGTTTTGTTCTTTCATGAAAGGCCGCATTTTTGGCAATGTGGATAGCAGAGATGTTATCACAATACATTGTTGCAGGCTGAGTTTGTTGAGTTCCTAAATCTTTTAGTAAATATATAAGCCATTGAATTTCAATAGCAGTGGCAGCCATCGCTCTATATTCTGCTTCCGTAGAGCTTTACTTATTGTATTTTGCTTCTTGGCTTTCCAGCTAATCATTGATTCTCCTAGAAAGATGCAGAAGCCTGTAATAGGTCTCCTAGTCTCTTTGCAATTTCCCCAATCAGCATCAGTATAAGCTGTTAATTGTAAACCCGCAGAAGAGGAGAAAAATAATCCCTGTGCTGGTTTACCTTTTAGGTATCTAAGGATCCTGTTAGCAGCTATCAAATGGCTCTCATGAGGATGTTCTAAATGTTGAGATAGTTGCTGCATAGCAAAAGCTATATCTGGTCTAGTATTGGTTAAATATAAGAGCTCTCCTATTAGTTTTCTGTAGTGGGTATTATCTGTTAATAATGGTGTAGTTAGATGATCAATCTGTTCCATAGATATAGGTGTAGAGCATGCTTTACTATCTAAACAACCATACTCTGCTAACAGATCTAATACATAATTTCTTTGGTAAATCAAAATGCCACTTCTATTTCTTATAATCTCAATGCCTAATATATATTTCAGGGTTCCTAAATCCTTTACACTAAAGCAATTATGAAGATAAGATTTTACTTCTTGAATAGCTTTTTGACTATTGCTAGCTAGAATAACATCATCAACATAAACCACCAAAGCAATAAATTCTTCATTATTTTTCCTGACAAACAAAGAAGGGTCAGCAGTAGACTGCATAAATCCTTTTTTTATTAAGGCCGAGGTTAAAGTGGAATGCTAGCTTACTTTAAACCATATAGTGATTTGGTTAATTTGCAAACAGGCTATGGAATTTCAGTTTTAATACCAGGAGGCAAATCCATGTAAATATCCTCTTCTAAATTGCCATGAAGAAAGGCATTATTAATATCTAATTGTTCAAGTTTCCAGTTCTTCTTGGCTGCTAAAGCCAACAAACTCTTACTGTAGTAATCTTAGCTACTGGAGAAAAAATCTCCAAATAATCTATCCCAGCTTGCTGTGTGTATCCTTTTGCAACCAATCTAGCTTTAAACCTTTCTACACTCCCATCACTTTTTCTTTTAATCCTGTAAACCCACTTACAGCTAATAGGAATCTTTCCTGTAGGCAAAGTAACAATTTTCTAGGTTTTATTTTTGTCTAAAGCATCAATTTCCTCCTGCATAGCAGCCTGCCACTTAGGATTTTCTTTTGCTATTTTATAACTCTTTGGCTCATTCTCAGAACTTATAGCAAAAGAATATGCTTTTTGGTTTTCACTTAATTTATCATAACATAGCACTGTAAATAAAGGATGCTTTTTATTCTTTTCATATTGTTCTACATTTCCATGTTTAAACAAATAACAGGGATAATCTTGTAAATATTGAGGTCGATTATGTTTTCTTTTGTTTCCATTATTAACAGATGTATCTTCCTCTATATTTACTTCTATAAAAGAGCTATCACATTTAATATCATTTTCCAAATAAGGAAAGAGATTTTCATGAAAAACTATGTTTCTGGTGACAGAAATCTCTTGACTTTCTAAATTGAAGACTCTGTATCCTTTTATACCTTCTGCAAAAGCAATAAAAATACCCTTAGTTCCCCTAGGATCAAATTTGGTTATGTTTCTCATTAATGTGCTAAAGTAGCATAAGCAACCAAATGGCTTTAGTGAACTATAGTCAGGCAATTTATTATATAAAATCTCAAAAGGACTTTTATTGTTTAATAAAGGTGTAGGAAGCCTATTAATTAAATAGACAGCATGTCCAACAAAGTAATTCCAAAAAGTTTTTGGCAAATTACTTTGGAACTTTAAAGCTTTAGCAACATTTAATATATGTTGATGCTTTCTCTCAACCAAACCATTTTGTTGAGGAGTTTCAACACATGACACTTGATAAACAATTCCTTTGCAACTATAAAAATTTCCTAATTTGAATTCTACTCCATTATCTGTTATGATAGTTTTTATATTTGTTTTGAATTGAACTTTAACAACACTGTGAAAGTTTTTGACAACATCAGAAACTTCACCTTTTGTCTTAACCATAACAGCCCAAGTAAACCTAGATAAATCATCTACTATAGTGATAAAATATCTAAATCCATCTAAAGACATAGTTGTAGGCCCCCAAATATCAATATGTATAAGATCAAACAAATCACAAGAAACAGATTTAGAAACAGGAAAACTCTGCTTCTTCATTTTTGCTTTATAACAAACATCACAAACATGATCAGATGACACAACAATATCAGGAAATTTCTTACTCAAAGTATGCAAAACAAATTCTGATAAATGGCCTAGTCTATAGTGCCACAAGTCTTCCTTATTACAAGTGGCTATAAAAGCCAAGTCATTATAAAAAGAAACAACACTACATTTTATAGAATTAAAATGATAAAGACCATCTCTGATCTCAGCTAAACCAATCGTCTTCCTGCTCACAGTGTCCTATATAAGACAATGTTGAGCAGAAAATAACAAGTCACAATTGATGGTAGATGTTAGTTTGCTTACAGAAATTAAGTGATACTTAAACTCTGGAACAAAAAGAACATCATAAAATACTAAGCTATCATTCAAAAATACATCTCCCATATGAGTAGCAATTAACTTCATATTATTTGGCAGTAACACATTCCAATAAAATATTCTCCTAATATTCTTAAAATGCTTCATAGAACTAGAGATATGACAAGTGGCACCAGTGTCCACAATCCAAACTACATCAGAATTTAAATGAGTTTCAGAAATACCTGAAGAAGAAGCCAAAGATTGACTTGTCTTTGAATCTACTACTGACAGAATTGTATTTCTAATCGCAGGCATAAATCTAGTAGAAGCAGCATGCACAGTTTTCACCTCTCCTTGCAACTGTTGCTGTTGAAACATCTGAGAAAGCTGACTCATTTGACCAGGAGTAAAATTCTCATTAGTAACTTCTGAAGAAAATTGACTAGCAGTATAACCATCAAAATTTTCTCCTTGCTCATACTCATCCTGATCTGGAAAGGTATCAGCTCCTACTACCATATTAGCCTTGCCAAACCTCTGCATATTAGGTGGTCTGCCATTTTTCTTCCAGCAATAGTTGACATGGTGATTTCCATTGCAAAAGCTACACTTTCCTTTGCCACCTCTCCTATAACCTTTACCATTTCCAAACTGGTTCATTCCACCAATAGGATTATTAGCATTAGGATTTCCAAAATTTCCACCATTAAAGCTATTATTTCCAAAGGAATTCTAAGAATTTCCTCTATTACTGTTTCCATCTCTCTGTGCAAAGGCAACTAAGTCGTGTACCACCTCCAGCTCTTTGTCTTCATTCAAGAATTGATTTTCATATTGAAGAACCAATGAGAATGCCTTATTCATACTAGGAATAGGTTCCATTATCATTATTTGCAATTTGACAGTACTAAATGACTTATTCAGACCTCTAAGAAAACAAAAAACTTGATTAGACTCATAGGTTTTCCTTATCACACCACCTATATTGCAAAAACAACCATCACATACACAAATCGGTAGAGGATTCAATTCTGTGTAATCATCCCAAAGAGATTGTAAACATGTGAAATACTCAGTAACATTTCTTGAACCCTGAGTTATAGAAAATATTTCTCCTTATAGATCTGCCATCCTATAAACGTCAGATTGTGAAAATCTTTCTTTTAAACTAATCCATAAGGCACTAGCTGACTGAAAATTCATAGCAGTTTGCGCAATTGAGGGAGACAAAGACCTAATTAACCAAGATAATACCATATTGTTGCACATTCTCCAAAAACTAAACAACGGATCTGTAATAGCAGGTCTCTCTATTGTTCCATCTATGAATTCCACTTTATTCTTCGATAGTAAAGCCATTTCATGGATCTAGCCCAAGAATGGTAATTATTCTTATCTAACAGAGGAGTAACGAGCATAATGGCAGGATTCTCACCTGAGTGCAGATAATATGGACTATTCTCATCCACTCTCGGCTGATTTCTCGCCATAACTCCAAGAAAAATATCGCAGTAAGCTCAAGAAGCAGATTCGCCCAAATCTCCCTTAAAAAAAACTTCAAAAACTCGAATCAATCGCGGAAGCTAACTCTCTGTAATTTCAGAGTTTTTCGCTTTGATACCATCAGAAGAAATGAATTCAAACCGAATAATAAGGATAGAACAAAAGGATTTCCATTGAATCAAGAATAAAAGAAAATACAAGCTCTGTAAAGAGAAGAAGGAAAAAAATAAAAGTGTTTTTCTAATTGACAGAACTATTTGTACGATTACAGCTCATTTACCTTTTTATATTAATATTATTCAAATTACTAAACTATCCCTATATTCCTAACAGATAATAAAATAGACTTTTTGTTTATAAAAATGCAATTAAGCCTATTATATTAACTTTCGAGGTGAATTCCTGACCAATTGTTAACGGCTTATCCATTTCAAAAAACCAAAAAACTGTTAACAATATTATAGGTATGTGTGACGGACAAATAAAATTTTGTACATGATATTCTTTATGTGTAATTTGGATCTTCCATTAAAAGTCTTCCCATTGAACATGTATTGGACTTGATACAATCGGACCTAACTAAAAATTTATTGACATAAGCCTGACTCGGCCTATAAAAGATTTAAGTAGAGCTCGAGCATGGTCGAACTCTATTAAATTATTAAATCCTAATTCCGGTCCATAAGAGGTGAGCTTACAAATTTATATTTTTATTGTTTTATAAAAAATACTTGTATTTGTAATTTGTTAAAAATTTACAAATTAAATCACAACATAAACAACCTTAAAAATTTATGTTAGGGAAAAAACCCCGACAGCGGAACGAAATATTTATTTGGAAGAATATAACGATAACAAAATAAACCACTAAATAATCGAGAAATAACAATACAAAAGAAATGGAGAAAAAACACTCAAAACCCTTAATCCGATTACACTCAAACTCACACAAATATTCTATAAAGAATATATCTC
>CATIWQ010053098.1:0-13596 GCA_949673415.1 Euphorbia schlechtendalii | reverse complement strand
GGGGGGAGGGGTGGTGGTAGCGGTGTGCGGAAAGTAGTGGATGTGTTGGTGTGGATGAAAGTGGTGGTGATGACGGGTGGAGGTGGTAATGGTGGTGGTGGCAATGATGGTGACGGTAGTAGGGTGAAGAAAGTGATGGATGTGTTGATGTTGGTGTGAGTAAAAAAAGTGGTGATGGTAATACCGGAGAAAGTGAGATTGAAAAGTAAGGAAAAATGTTTTCATCTTTTTCATGAGAATATTTTCCTCCACTTTCGTTACATTTTCATGTTGACTTACACAATAATTTTCTTTAACTCTCTGCACAATATTTTCCTAAAAAGAACAGGCTCGTTAGTAACATCATTTTTTATAAAGAGGTAACAAGAAAAAATACATTTTTCTATGAATCATGGTTATGACTAGTTTTTTTTCCTTAAATACATTTACTTTTTATGTCCCGTTTTGAAGATTGACAAATTCGATATTCTCACTAGATGATAAAAACAATCAAGTCTTGCAAAAAAAAACTCACCAGTATAAATAAATTAATACTGTCTACTTCATGGGCACCAATTTTGCTAGAATAATGTGTAAATTTTTATTTCTAATGACGGGGCAACTTAGAGATTCAAGTTTGCAGCATAATAATGGATAATTAGTTAAGGGCCGAGACTAGCTAAAAATTTAGTAGCCCAATTCTGGCCCATTAACAAGTAAAGTATCCATAAGATTGGGCCTGTGCTGAAGGCAAGAGCACGCTCTGGAAGAGTTATATTGCAAATCCATTTCTGGTTCTCCGTGACAAATTATGTTCTTTTCATCAACAGAATAACTAAAACCAAAGAACCTTCGGGCCATTCATTAGAAATGGCGATTTTGCATCTCAGAAGTCCAATTATGCGGAGAAAAAGATTTCTGTTTCTTTTGGTTCCTTCTTTTCTGTGTTTACTATCGCTCATTCGATTACAGAAAGCAGAAATAGCTCTCAAGATTGACAAACACTGGGAATTCCTGGTAATCGCCTCTTTCCATTGCAATCATGTGATGATTCTGTGTTCCTTTTGCTTTTCTTACAATGTAGAATGTGTTTTTCTCTTTAGTATGAGGTCTGTTAATGGTCTTGTCAATCTTTATTATTACTTCGGAATGGAGAATAGAGTTCTTGAGCTCATTAAGTTAATAGCATCACTGATTGATTTCATTTTAATGTTGTTAATAGCTTGATTTTTTATATAGCATTGAATTTCACGCTTAATCATTTAATCAATGGCGGTATTCTTTTTTTCTTTTTTTTTTTTGTGAATTTCGTTGCGTTCTCTTGTCACTCATTTATTAATTAACCTTACAGGATGAAATTGACGCACCGATGTGGATGGATCTTACCGTAGAAGAAGCTACGACTAACTATCAAGACTTGTAAGTGTTTTGAGTTCCAAGGTTTCAAAATATTCAACTCAAAGAAGTCATCCCTAATTCTAGAACAAGTAATAATAGTAATGGGTCAAGGTCAGCGAACCGTGATGCCACAAAGCCAAAGGTTAGAATTTAGAAAGGGACAAATTTTTTGAACTTGTTTTAAAGCATAATATTTCAAAATATCCATTTTTACTAATAATTTTTGATCGAGTAGTCGATTGCTGAGATCATTGAATTTATGTAATTTCTTAAAAATGGCAACAAGCTCAAATTGATGGAGAAAAAACAAATTTGCAGGTACGAAATTGTATTAAAGCTTCATTCTTTACCCACTTTGTCGTTCTTTTTCTTATGAGATCAGACTAATTAAGTAACACCAACCATACGGGGCTTAAAGTAGAGCTCTTAATTGAGTAAATACACAAGCTATTCTAGTTCGTATGAAATTATGCATAGGCAAACCAAAAGTACTCTTTGGGGTAAAAAAAATAATTCACCTACCATATTCAGCTCAAACTATTTTGCAATTTTTATTTTTAATCATTTTATCCTTCACTCTATCTATATAAAGTAAATATAGGCAATGCTTTCCTCTAATATATCACATTCATTTGTTAACCAATTCTTCAATCAAACCTTCAGCAACTCCTTAATTCATCATATATATGAAATTACATAGCACCGAAATTTATGAACTCAAGGCAGTAACTAAAGTGGCAATATCGTAAATACATGGAAAACAAGTCACGGCATAGGCTCAATAGAAACCTTGATGGAAAACTGATCACATGGAGCGACAATTTAGATATGATATTGAATTTAATGCCAGTTTTGTATTGTCTCAACTATGTACGTGGCAATAAACACAACAAAAAAAGTTCATGACCCTGAAAAGAAAAAAAAAAAATATAAGCACGCAGTCGAACAGATCCATTGAAGCATGCGCTACTTACTTCTCTAGCCACCAAAACTTGCTATGTCACTACCTTCTTAAAGCTCCATAATTCCTTGTTACCTGCAAGAATGGCATATACTTTCAAGGTCAACATTCATTAGAAATATGGAAGGTGTATTCAGAAAACAAGTAAGAAGTAGAACCAATTATTATCATCTACTTTTTTCCTTTTATATTGCCATGGACGACCTGATAACCCTAGCGTAATTTTAAAATCATTTTCATTGCATAAGATGTCGCATGAAGGTGACCATTTATTCCGACTTCAAACTATGAAATGACAAAACTCGACGAAATACTTTGCTGGCATTAAGTATACTTTGGTAGTGACTAGTCACAACATGAGAACAAGAATAATCCAGAGAATTAATTTTCCAGGTGGAAGTTAGCTCCAAAAAATAGCATAGGGTTACCGAATCCTTTGATTTCTCAAGTCTAGTATATGTCGATGACAATTCTACATGTTAAAATAAACGTTTTAAGACAAGTGTTGAATGTTCATCGTTATCTGCAGTAATCGAATACTCGAGGTAAATAAAAATGCATTGACAAAAGTAACAGTTAAAAAAGGCTCTTCAAAGAGAAGATAGTTTTCTGCAGACAGTCACTTCAGTATGATCACATATGCTCAACTAAATGGCGACAATTTTTCAAGGCGTGAATGACCAATAAAACGAGGTTCTTGTAATTAGAGATCCAAAGAAATTATAAAGACCTACCCGAGTTTGTGACTTGGTTAATCTCTTTGCCACATGATCATCCTCGTCATCATCATCATCCTTGCTCAAAAACAACCTCTGAATTGTTGAGCTATCTTGTTTCTTTCCCCGCTTGGATGGAGTGGCGCCTCTACCTTTTCCCCTGGGAGCAGCTCTTTTACGTCCTTTGCCTTGAAGACTTCCACCATCATCCTTATAAAGATCAAAGTTTGCTACGTGACATTACTCTCTAACATCCAATATAAAGTCAATTCAGTCCGTTCAAAGCACAAAATCTTGAGTCTCTTCATTAAAGAAAAGAGGTAGATGTTATAAAGATGATAGAAAATAACGCAATTTGGTGGTCATCCGTAAAAATGGCTTCATTCAGCATGCAATACAAATTAATGAATTTGAAGTCAAAGTTCATGCCAATTGCTTAGCAGTGGTTGCCAGAGTTTTATTTCAGGGATGCTATTTTCATGTATAAATTATAGTTGTTTGTCCATCAAGGTGTATTGCTAGACAGGCTATCAAATTTGATATTTCACTTCTATATAGCACCATACTAGCATTTTTGGTTTAACATACAGGAGAAACAACAAATGGCCAACAAAATAAACCTATGAAAAATAAAAGCCCATACCGAACTGTCTTCAACCTCATTGATCACGTTATTCCCAGCATCTTCACTTGAAGGAGAATCCACATTTTCATCCTCGTTGGAAATACTTCTAGCAGCAGCAGCTGCAACGACTGAAGCAGATCTGCAACACCATAAGGTTGAGAAAAGGAAGAACATGAACACCCCGCATGCTATTATATGCATTCTATTAGCAATTTGAAAAATTAAGTTTAGAATATGTTTCCAGTTCTTCCACATTGCACAGAAGTTGAGAGATAAGAAGCTACCTTCTGTGCTGCATTTTCAGTCTCCACAAACCACCAAAATTATTCACCAGATAGAGTTGGATTTTAAAACTCAAAATTCAAAAGATGCTGAACTATGAGCTAAGTTCTAAACTTATTCATACTATCAAGTATCAACATGTATCCCTGTCCATACTTTTTGTTTTAATAAAGCCATGACTCATGTAACATACACCAAGATGGATTCTATTTGTTATAGGAACTGCGTAGTTAGTAATTTTTCTCATTTCTAACAGAAACTACCTCTGAGACTGGCGAAACCCTAGAGTTGCTTCAAGGGTTGTTTGCTTCAAGGTAGATGAACCTCTGCCCCTTCCCCTGCCCCTTCCTCTCGTAGAAGTTTTAGCTCTACTAGGTTGTGAAGCATCATGAGAAGACTTGGAAGCTGCTCTTGCTCCTCTTTGGTTTTTACCCGGTGCTTTTGAACTAGATATATTTGCGGTGTCCTCATCATCGCTAAAGGAAACAGCACTTCCGATTCCTGCGGCACTTGAGCTTCTAAATTCCTACAAAAAAATTTTAATATGAGCTCATATGGTTGATAATGGTTTCATGAAGATAATTCTACTTCAAATAACAAAACAACAGACTTGGATAGATCCTTATCCAAATAGAGAAAAGGAAGATTGCAAGAAGAAAATGATTACCTCCACTGAATGTGCACCAGATGCGGACATGGGAGCATCCTTGGACTGCATAGACCTTTCCTTAACACGCTCCTGCAATAAAAGTGTCCGGTTGCATCAATAAAGAATGATGAAGCATTACTTAAATGTCCTTCTCAGCCAGTGTCACTGCTTTTTACTATTGGAACGTTACTGCAATCACCAGCTCACACAAGTCCCTAGAACCTCGTTCATAGTTGATAGTCCCTACCCTACCCCCAAAAAAGTTAGAAAACATCTTCACTTCCATAATAGGTTTCCAACATAAGCAAATAAAAGAAATATAACACATGCCAAGCTAAGAACAAAGGCTCCTAAGTGCAGAATTGGAAGATTTATGGCTTCAATGAACATTACATTTAAAAAGCCAATTGTCAGGGAGTTTCTAGGGGGATGAGATAAATTGCCAGTGTTAGTCATAACAATTATGGAGAAAAATATGAAAAGTACAAGCTTCTTGCCTCCAAACATTCTCCAACTTTGAGAATGATATCCTCCTCTTCAAACTTTTTCATATCTGAATCCTTGGCGATTTTATTCTGTAGAACAGACACAAATCAGTGGAAACTGTGAAGACAATAGGACCCAATCAAGAATAACAATAATAACAACAGCAACAGAAAAATAACAATAGCAATATAGCCAGCTCTCAACTTCAGGAAAAGGAAACCATGCACAATAAATATAACTCCATTGAAAAATGGTCCAATTTTAAGTATCTCTTCTGAATATTAAAAAATATTCACCAGCAACAAAAGCATTGCCAATAAAATCATAATAATAGGCAAAATGGATTATAATACTCACACGTGTTTCTTGAAGATTGTACTGCAAACAAGAATAAAATGCCAGTTTGTCATCTTTATTTACAAAGTTGTGGAGAGCGACATCAAGATCATTGACTGGAAGAATCTCCATCTTCTGCAAGATATATCATAAAAGGAAATTATACTCAAATATATAATGGGAAAAAATTCATATTCTGCTTCTACCATATCCAGCATATTCCACATTAAAATTGAATAACCTAATATATACATGAAATAAATTGAAATAACAAACTCATCCTCAGAAAATGAAAAGGAACAACTTATCAAATGTTTGAACCTAGCTGCCAAACATGTAGTCTGAGAATTCAACAATTCTGATATGTGCAGTACTATGATTACTAAAGCTGTAATATAAATAAACGAATCCTAAACAAAAACATGTAGGATATGGATAATTTAGTACCAAATTACTTTCAGCCACCAACGCTTCTATATTTTGTTGGTTTAACTCTTCTGGACGAAGACGTTCAGAATCATCAATCTTAGCTGCAAGTAACCAGAAAAAAATATGATTTAGCATTAAATTTTTATGCAACATAATTTACTACAAGCTAAAATAGAAAGGTGAAAAAGGAAACATTTGATATGAGACATTAGACTTGAAATTAATGCATCACTTCAGAAAGGGGAAGAAGTGATCCCCTCTTGTTTAAATCATTTATAAATTTATCATGTGTATTACTTATCTTCTTTGAAATGCATGCATGGAAATTTTCAAGTTATAGCTTTAGGATTATTAACTTCTAGGATTTTTTTTCTTCCTAGAGATGCCTAAAGGTCTTTGGACTGCTAACTCTATGAAGATGCAACTTCAACGACTTGCACCATAACATATATCAATTGCATGCAATCTGACCAGGGTACAAACAGTAACACCTATAAGGCACAAATCATGCAAATATATAGTAGAATCCATGCAAATGATTTAGAAAATGGAAAGTATCAAGTAGTTGATATAAATTACCATGTCCCTGACCCTTTTTGGAGGTCTTTGAGAATATAAGAATGTCCTGAGGATTTGCAACCTGAAAAATGAAGATAACAGAAAAGTCAATCTTTTATTCAACAAGTGAAAAATATGTAAGCATTCTTTTTATCACAACATGCAATGAAAGGATATACCTTCCCCACATATTTCTGCCCAAATCGTTGAGGATTTATCGTCATAAAACCAGAGTAATCTACCTGGCAAATCAGTTGACAGTTTATGAATGCATTTGGTAAAATAGATGCAAGTATTTACAGTTTCCAATGAGTAGCCTAAACTACTACCATCTCAAAATCACAAGTCAAACTATTGTTTTAAATCTGATGCCTTTAGTTCCAAAATTTTCAGTAAGAAATTTAGCAGCATAATATGATTAGTTAAGACAAAATGAAATGCAAGTTATATCTGTAATTTCTGTCACTAGTAGTCAAAACTCTATCATCTACAAATTGTATTAAATTGAAAATCTGTGAAAATGTTTCTGTTCCAATGATGAAAAAAATACTTATTGGATATGATAGAGCGCTAACTGGTGGCTGCAAAAATGTCTCAGAAATGAAAATTAACTATTATAAGATATTCTCAAAATTCAAACGCAATTTATCAATTAGAATCAGGACTGTTCATCAGTGTGTACAAAGGAATGTAACCTTTATTCGAACTAGTGGAAGCTTGAGCTCTGATCTGCTTACAGCCTTTCTGTCAGATTTCTCTATCAGACTGCTAACCTTCAAATCAATGTTTACATTCTTAGAAAATGTTCAGCCCAATGAAAACCAAAAGAATTACACTCAAACCAGGTTTCTAATACATACCACTTTATCCAAATGTTCAAGAATTGAATTCTGATCATTGGGATCAATGTCAGCTTCATCTTTTAGTACAACCTACACCAAGAAATCAAGAGTATGAAAAAAACTTTTCCACCATAAAAAATGAAGAAAACTTTTTCCACCCTAAAAAAAAATGAAAGCCGTTGGAAGGTACCTCTGCATATTCAAAAGGCCTAACTGATGTCAAAGGTATTTTGGTCGGGCGGTATTGATTTCCCTATACAAAGAGCTGGTTGAGGTATAGACATTGCATTTAACGACATACATACAGAATTGTTTGTCATCTACCTTAATTTCTAAAAGCAGCACATGTTTGGGCTTTGATTCTCCATCAATAAGTGATGTTGCAACTGAGGAACCTGGTTGAGTTACGTGGAATCCCATCCCAGGAATTTCCTTTAAAACAAAATACAATTTCAACTCAGTGCATGCCATAGACATATTTCAAGTAGTGGGAAATGTGATATTGTCACCTGGGGATCTATCAAACATTCATGTTCATGCCCCCACACTATAAAGTCGAGGAATCTTGGTAGAAAGTGTTCATTAATTGCATTTTTTGGATTTGCCTTCACTCTGGAAACCAAAATAAGATGTAGAATTTGAAGTTATTAGCATTTAACATACTTATATATATATATAAAATCCCATGTCAAAAAGACACCGGATTTGATGAAATTCAAGAACCCTTTCTCTTTTAATAATGTTAAACAAAATCTTCGATATAAAGTGGCAAGCAGCCAAGCAAACATGTAGACAAACCCCCACTAGCATAAATACACAAACTTTCAGTTATAAACGACCTGTTCTGATGAAGTACCAGAATGTTGAACCAGTCAGAGAGTTCACACCCTTCTTGAGACTCAGGTCTCATCCATTGCACCGCATGTGGTGTCTTATAAAGATAAAAAGAAATGAAGGATTAGTATTTTACAAGTCAAAAAATTAAACATCAGCGAGGTCATCATATGTCAAGCACCTGGAACATTCTATTGAGCCGTTCATCCCTAATGTTCCCAAGACCATAGAGAGCTACTGATGTTGAACCCTGAAATTCAAATTAGTTAGCATGCAAGCTAACAGCTAAACTAAGCAAGTAAATAATCCCATGATCTGCTGATCATGTCTACCAAGATACCTTCTTTATAAGGATAGGGTAGAGTGTGATTTGACCAACACCAGAACCTTCGAGAGCCATTTTTCCAAAATAGTTTACAAGATTGCATGCTGAAAGAATATCAACAGCTGAAAGGTTATCCTGTTAAAAGAAAGCAAATTGAGTAAAAAACAGATAAAAGATAAAATACAAGATCAGATAAGTATAAAGTCTAAAAATGTCAAGAGTTCGATCCTCCCCAGTATGCATATCCCATTATGACACTCATGAAAGAGATAAAAAAAAGTTTATGGATATAATCTAATAACCAGATCAGTTTCGGGAAAAATCTACAGAAGAGAATGATTTTCACACCACTAAAGGAACAGTGGAAGGGTTGTTGTCTGGTTAGCATTTTATTAAAACTCCACTTGATCACTAGCACTTAGCACACAAATTTTAAATGATAACTGAAAACCAGGCGATGACAGTTTGCAAAAGTAAATGAAATCTGTGGAAGGGAAAGCAGATGACTTTTACTTGAGGAAGTATGAGCAAGCTTGTGTAATACAGTCTTTGTTAATGTACAAACAATCATTGGATATGTAAGAAAAACAGACGTTCAGCACTCAAGTAGCTATAGCTGCAACAGAGCACGTTCAAATGGACCTTTTATTCAATTCATGTTCTGCTTATATTCTTTGGCTCTAGAAAATTAAAGCCAAGATCGGTCTTGATTTACTAATTCCCGATTCCTACAAATTCACTACCCCCACCATAGAGGGAAAATATGGCATAAGAATTACAATAGATTCCTTGTAAAAAAACGTTGAAGAAATAACTTTTAATTACGGAAATGGTGGATTAAGCGTCATCACAACTGTTCTGAAAATGTCATGCTTATTGTTGAGAGTTTGTTTCTACAATTTCCAGCCCAGTGTTGTTAAAAGCGCTAGGCGCCCTTGAGGCGCTATACTTCCTAAATGCCCGAGGCAGGAGGCACCACAAAGGCGCTCGCCTCATCGAAGTGAGGCGCTACATGGTTAAGAAAATATATACACACATACATATATAAATAACAACAAATATATACTTTGAAAATAAGTAATTTAGAATCAGACAACATTTTGATGTGAAAAACTATTAAGTTAAACTTAAAGTTCTCAATTTAAAATTAAAAATACTAAGCCATTATTTCAAAAGCTATTACTACTCATTATCATCTGAACTAAGATAAGTATCTCATTCACCAGCTCAGGCAGCCTCTTCTTCCTCTTCTCCATCAGTAGACTTGTCACTTTCAACTTCATCCCCATATTTAATTTGGATTTTGAACAATATAATATGCGGAAACATTAGAGATGTATCTTGAACATAACTTTCTTCTCTCAGTTTGTTCTTAAATTGATAATTACGATTTAAAGTTAATGTCATTTCCTATTCTAATTAGGATGCTCATTTATTTTAAAAAATTTCCAAGTATAATTTCTATTATTTTAATTAAAATATGATAAAAAGGTCATCTCCTATTCTAAATCAATTCTAAACATGAACGTTAGTAATTTATTTTTATTTTCAGTGTTTTCTTTCAATTAAGACCTAATAAAAAGCACCTGTCCTTTTTTTAGTTAAATTATTTCATGATTAATTTCAAATTTACTCGCCTATTCAATGAGGCGTTGAGTCGAGCGCCTCAATACAAACCTTGAGGCGCTCGCTTAGGCGTCGCCTCTTGATGTCGCGGCGCCTTGAGGTCAGAGAGGCGGTCTAGCTCAGCTTCGCCTCGCCTCAGCGCTTAGTCGAGCACCTTGGCTCCTTTTAACAACACTGTTCCAGCCAACAAGAAAATATTGCTTATGAGATGATTGAATTATCCATGGGTCCAACTTACTTCATCTTGTAGTATAGCAAAAAAAATATAGAGCAGGACAAAGTTTTCACCACATGCAATTGCCATTACAAATGACATTTATGAGATAACCAATTATTTTAAACACCAAGTCACTAGTTAAGAAACTTTCCACTTCATTAACAATTGAGCTACAGAAAAAAGAAAAAAGAAAAAAGGTGCTAATCATAGTTATCAAAAGCGAGTGCTTGGCTCGCTTAATCGAAGCAAAGCACACTGCTAGCGCTTTGCTTCGAACTAAATCGCTATTCTGGTTAAGCGCGCTCGCTTTATGTGAAGCGCAAAGCGCCAAAGCACAGCGCTTTAATTTGTAAAGGTAAATGGACTATTTTTTAATTATTAAAACCAAACTGACCCACTTATTTTTTTACCCTACCAGCTAGTATAAATATGAAACTTCTCTATTACGTTTTATATTGTTTCACACTTTGACTCAAATATGGATTTTAAGAGCCGTTTTTCAAAAGTGAAGATTCAATAGTCTCCTTCATCTCACTGCCGGAAAACATTGACGCCTTGCTGCCGCAACTAATTCAACAGTTTTAGAATTGGAAGATATAGAAACTGATGATGAATGACTCATGGTGAAAGCATCGACGAAGAATTGGATGCTCATGAGAGTGATGATTATGAAAAAATGAAGATTTATGATTTGTAGTTGTGGTCCTGCTGCCAAATCTGCTATGTTTTGAGGATTAATAATTATTAGTGTCTTTGGTTTTTGGATTTCTTAAAACTTATTATCAATGTTTGCCTTTATATTGAATGTTTGTTATGGATTGCAAGTGTGACTTGTGATGATTTTAATATTTATTAGACTTGAGTGTTTATTCTCTATTATTTTATTATACCTATATATATTTTTTGAAACTTTAAACCAGTGCACTTTTTTTCCCGAGCGATCGCTTATTTAGCGCTATACGCTTAAGCGAGAAGCTAGACCTTTGCGCTTTGGGTGCACTTAGCGCTCTCGACTACTATGGTGCTAATATAATTCAATCCACGAGCATGCAGAAGTTCATCTAATCTGGTGTTTCTGTTGTACGAAGAGAAAAATTATTGAACCATAAATCCATACCACTCCAGCAGGATCATCATGATTTCCATGGATACTGAACACCGGCAATCCAACATTAAAGTGAGGGTCTTCATAATTTACATGGCCAAAACTGTTACAAATAAATAATTGGTTCGTAAAATGCAATCTCAATGAAATACTTTTTATTTTCTACTTTCTTTATGTAGTTTGTATAACACTTTATAATAAATTAAAGCATTTATGTCCTGTTGTATATTTAGCTATGTTTTAACACGTGCATGCATAAATACAAGCCTTACAAGCTTAGTTAATGGTAAATTGGACAATGCAGCCACAGAAAAGGTATCACTATGTCCTTTTTTATATAAAATGAAAACTTATGCTTACGTGTTTGCAAAATTTACAGTCTGGTCACTAACAACTTGGAACTGCACGGGTCGATCATTGAGACAATGGCGACGGAGAATATCTATGGCCTTCACCAATGTCGACCTTGAGGGTTTGTTTTCATGGAAAAGATCACCCCCAAGGAGTACGAAATCCACCTGTAACCATATGGAACTCAAAAGTTAGTTTCTGAGAAAACTCATCTGTATAGTTTTTTCAAGTTATTTGTCATGATATCCACCATGTAAGATAAATTATACATATCATAGCCTTTTGTCATTATAACCAAGTTTTTCTTTAATTCCAGCACCAGGTAAAAAAGTTAAAATATCCGCAAAGTTTAATAGACCAGCAAATATGAAAGAAGATATTTTAAGCCTGACATCAACTAAAATGGAAAAAAACAAAACAAAAAGCTATAGCAGAAAGTCATAGAAAAAATGGGCACTAAGCACTTAGTTAATGTACATCTTCGGCTAAATAACATATCAACTATCTACAGGCTCTAGCAATCATTTTTACACCTGCTATTAATATATTTGGAGAAAGCAACAAATAGATACAGAACCTGCTTTTGCTCAGCTATTGAACAAATTTCTTCAAATGCCTGGAAAGAATCATGCCTTCGTATTTCATCCTTCTCCATATACCCCAAGTGGCAATCTGTTGCAACAAGTATCCGAAGCGTATTTGGAAGATCCTCCCTAGCATTTCATTCACACATATTAAGCAGAATTCCAAATGCAGGAAACAATAATTCATCAGTACCCAACTTGTCTTTATTTCCAGAAAAGACTACATTTGCAGAAGTCAATCACTGATGTCAACCAATACTACAAAGTTATACAGGTTCAGGTAATGCAACCACATTAAAGTATAAGAAAATTTTCCTGTATATAATACCATGGGTATCCAAATAAATGCGCTTCTTAAAAAACTTTTTGCATTGTTCTTTACGACAGCCAACTCAAGATTAATCAGAGATAATAACACTATTTTATCTTGATTCCTCTCAAACTTGAAACCAAGATATAAAAAAAACGAGAGAAAAATCACCTTGGCAAGTCCCCCATGATTGCCAATGCACAGCGTCTTCAAATTCTATACCAGGAAAAATCAAAACTACAACAAAGACAAATTTATATATGTAAGTTTAAAAAGAAATAGCTATAGCAGATGAGTAGCAATATCAAACTCTCGCCATAAGCAAGGAGAGTAAAGCTAAACCCTAGAATAGCTGCCATATACAATAACACTTGCAAATTTGACGATGCAATGATGTACCGGGTTGAGTATACACACTATAATCATTTCAGAATGCTAATTATAAAAAGAAGAAAAGAAAATTAAGCACTAAAAAACAATCACAAGAAATCAGTCAGAGGCCGAGGAAGAAACCGGTATTTTTCTGATTTTCTCGGCAAACAGCCAGCCAATAAAGGAAGTTAATTAAACGATAGGAGAATACACAGAGAATGCAATAGTAAACTGAACCTTTGAAGCTGTGGAACTGAACAGAGGAGTGAAGGAAAAGCGTAAGTAGAGAACGAGGTGGCAGTCGAAGCTCGAGAGGAAGGGGGCAATAGCTGGCGGGCAACTTCAAAGAGCGACGACCAAAAACTGAGGAAAGTATGGCAAAATGCATTTTCGCCACTAAACTCTTATACATTTGCAATTAGGTTCTTTATTTAGACTAGCAATCAATTTTTTGAAAACTAAGAGGGTGGTTCTCTAAACTTAAAAGTTAGTCAAACTTGCTTAAAAGTAGAATTTTAAATTAAAAGTTAGTTAGTTTAGTGTTTCTCTAAACTTTTTTCAACTTAAAAAAGTTACTTTTAAGTAAAAAGTAAGAAATAGGTAATACTTAC
>CATIWQ010053088.1:0-53068 GCA_949673415.1 Euphorbia schlechtendalii | reverse complement strand
TGTATGTATGTATGTATGTATGTATGTATGTATGTATGTATGTATTATGTAGATAATTGTTCTGTATTTTTACATTTGAGCATGTTGGACTCTAAATTTGTCTACAGCATATTCTACTTTTAAATTTTTTTTATTTAGACTTACATTAAATGAAAAGAAAAATCTCAACCCGTCATAGCTGTGACTCAAACTGAAAACCTTTAGAGTCCACAGTTTCGTCCTGACCACTAGGTCAAGACCTCAGTCACATCTACAACACATTTTACTATGTATTAAAACGTTCAAGTAGATAATGTAAATATATGTAAAAGTTAGATATTTTGTAAAAAAAATTTTGTGTTTCCATATATTTAGTCCACCCATATATTCAAAAGAAAAAATAAATATGTCGTAAGCTAAGCATGAGAATGATCTTGTAAATCAGATTTGAAATCAAAGTTTATAAGTACAGGTCAGACGAACTTGAGTTGGATATGTTTACTAAATACCCCAAAGTAGTTCGACGCCAATCCAACTTAATCCTTTTGTAGTTATGTTAATAATGTGCTAATATTTCATTGGTAAAAATGTACAAAAGACCATGTATAACTCTACTTTTTCTCTAGTGATTGAATAATTTAACCAATGCAAACATTGAAGTTTGAAACATAACATTTTGGAACAAGATAAAAATGGAAATAAGACAGTTAAAATAGATAGAGAACCTAGAGTTGACACTTCAACTCAAAGCTCATAGCAATGTTACTTGTACGCTACACGTAAGAGCCAAAGAATAACAACATCAACATCTGCAAATTATGCAGATGACCAGTTTCTTTGGAAGAAATAAATCTTCAAACATTTTTTTTCACTACATGGGTGTTGATGAGTCTAAATTTATAACATTTTAGTCTCTATCAATACACATACTATGAATTTTGTAGATAATATTTTTAGACTTAATAGACACAATTTTTGGCGTAAGAAGACACATCACTTGAGCATAGAAGTGCGCACGTTATCGCAAGTACAGACCTACCGGCGCAAATTATCCCAAGTAATAAAACCAAAAGCAACGCAAAACAAAGCAAAGCAGCTAACTTTGGCTTTTGGTTCTAGTTTTGGGTTCTCTTCTCCTTCTCCCTTGTCTTCCTATTTTAATGTCCAACACGAATTCTGCGTGTTCCAAACTTTCTTGTTGTTCATACTTGTAACAGTAACCTCAAACACAATCCTCTTTTCATGTCCTAAAATCCCATCAAACCCCGCTTCCTACTTCTTCTGCTCGACTTCCCAATCCTTTTAGATCTTTCTTCGATTACCCTTTTCTTGTTTTTTGATTTTATTTAATGGGTATAATGTAGCTTACGGTTTACAGTTGTGATGATGGCGGGACAAGTTGTGAAAGTGAAGAGGGAGAAATTAGAGGCATGCATGACTTGCCCTCTTTGTAAGAAGCTGTTAAGGGATGCCACCACTATTTCCTTGTGTCTCCATACGTGTAAGTTCCAATCTTTTTCTCTGTTGGTTCTTAATCTGATATGGGTTTGTTGTTAAATTGCATGATACGATCTGGGTTGTTCTTGCTTTGTTGTTTAATGATCTGGGTTTTCTTGATTTTGTGGATTATCTCTATTTCTATGTTCTTCAGTTGCAGATGGGTTGCTATTGACTTATTTTTGGTTAATGTTGCATTGCATTGCTTGTGATTGTTTTTGTGTTAGACCCCAATTTTTGGTTTCTTACGTGTCTGTTTTGGTGTTTGCATGGGTACAATGAATTTATGACCTTTTTCTCACGTGTGTTATATGCTGATCATTTGAGGAACTTGGTCTTAAATGTTCCTTCTTTCTGCTGTAATTGGCATATATTTTCTGCATTCTTTTCACTTGGAAAATATATTCACTCAATTCGTTGACTTGGTTTCTGATTCTTTGGTTATGAAATTTAAAACCAGTCTGCAGGAAGTGCATATATAAAAAGCTTTCGGATGAAGAAGAGAACAGCTGTCCTGTATGCAATATTGATCTAGGCATTGTACCTGTGGAAAAACTGAGGTTCGTTTTTTTTTATAAATTTTGTACCTTTTGAGGTTTAGTCTCTTGTAGCTTGCATATTCAGTTAAGTTCATATTAGTTCAAGAGAAGAGGGCCTTAAATCCTTAAAGGTTCAATCTTTTGTTGATCCTAGCATTGCCTAGATACTAAATCATTAAACTTGTAAATGTTTCTATGATAGATGAAACTGTTCACTCCTAGATATATTCTGTATGTGTTTGTCCTGAAATATTTACTTAAACATGGAGTACCTATGAATTGGAGAGTATTTTCGCTTTAAGAATTGATGAAGCAGGCATTGTTTCGGTATTCTTAGTTGACTCTGGACTGGATTCTTGCTTTTTCCTTTCCTTCTCTCTTTTTTCCGATCGATTTTTTTTTGGCCTTTTTCATTGTGATCAGGGGTTTTTCTTTTATCTGCATGAGTAAAATATTGATTTTGTTAGTTTCATTCATCGCCAATAGATTGTAAATCAACAACACTGGAGGATAAGTTTCGGTTGTTTCTATACTTAACAAAATAAGTGAAATCTAAGCAGACATCATAGGACTAGTTCCGCGACTTTTGTGCTTTGCTAAGTATCATTTACCGAACTCTTCTCCAACATGTTTGCTCGATTTGCTCATAATTGTTTTCTTTCATTTCGTGTGTGTTCATCACAAGCAGGGCAGACCACAACTTGCAAGACATAAGGGCGAAAATATTTCCTTACAAAACAAAAAAGAAGACGGTCACCCCTGAAGCTACTCCATCAAATACCTCGCCTCCTGCAAGGAGGAAAGAGCGGTCGTTGTCATCCTTGGCGATTAGCGCTCCCAAAATGCCGATTCAAACTGGCACGACCGGAAGGAGATCTCGAGCCAGTGCAAGAAAGGCCGCTGCTTTACTCAGCACTATTTCTCTTGAAGAAAAAGAAGATTCCGCAGAAGAAGATCATCGTCATCCCATTAGCTCAAGCCCTCCCAAGTCTCCTAATCGAAGGCAGGTAAATAAGGCAGCCACGATTTTCATCCCTTTTGCTTGATATTAATCGTATCTTTAATTTATTGATAGTTCATTAAATCTGATTCAGGATTCTCCTGTGGATGACCCTTCTAGTAAGAAACACACTACAGAAGAGCCAGAGCCAGATGATGACGTGGAAGTAGTCAAAGGGAAAGCTGATTTGTGGACTCCTTTGAACTGTCTTGTCGAAGCAGCTAACAGGAGCAAGTCGTCTAAGTTAAATTCACAAGGGACATCTCTTCCTAATCCAGACATTGAAATTCAGTTGCCTGGTACTGAAGCCAGAACAGAATCATCGAACGGTCATGTCTCGGAAGTATGCATTCCCAAAACCAAACAGAAAGAGCATGGACAGGATACAGTAGCTCAGGATGAAAACAATGGATCGACTTTGCCTCAGCCGACAGTTAGACGCAGAAGACTAACTTCTAGAAGAAGAGCAGCTGTGGCCGATCAGGACCAAAGCGTGCCAGCACAAGCCTTGGTGGATGCTCCAGCGGCTAAGAACAACCGAAGAAACTGCCCGACTTGGTTTTCCTTAGTTGCCTTTAAAGACCAGTAAGTTTCTTGCTTGTGTAACATGTTTTTGGTAGGTTGTTCGTTTGATCGATTTCGTGTCTGTCTCTGATTTTTTCTGTGGTTGATGATGTGGCATCAGGAATGGAGACTCTTCCTTGCCCCAAATATCTGCTGGTTACCTGAGGATTAAGTGAGTTTGTTTCTCTCTTTTCATTATTTGCTCAAAAAAATATTTAGGTTCTGCTGAAATTAATTTTATAGATCGGAAACACTTAGGGCTTAGTGACTCAAATTGTTTGAACAGTTTTGTATATTTCAACTTTGTTAGAATTTTGTTATTTTGGCTATATTATCCATGTGTAGGGATGTTGTTGGCCGCTAATAACCTGAAACTTAGTTTGACAAGGACTTTAATGAAAAAGGAAACTTACATATAGTGTCACATATGTTGATTTTTGTGTTCTGGTAAGAATTTGGTAAATAGAGAAGCTATGGAGTTGTGGTTTGTTTCAAGATGCGAGTGTGATTTTGTTTTCCGGTGCGAATTTATAGTAATGATCCTTGCAGACTGTGGATGTGTTTTAAGTTATTCGGTTGACTTATGTGTTTTATAATAATGACAGGGATGGAAACATGCCGGCCTCTTTCATTCAGAAGTATCTCGTGAAAAAACTCGATCTCAACAGTGAGGCGGAGGTACGGTTTGATTTCTGTTTCGACAAATAAACCAAAGCTGAACTTGAATCTGAAAAAACTTTTTTTTATTATTATTATTTTTATGTTGGCATAGGTTGAAGTAATGTGCGGCGGACAACCAGTTGTGCCAACTCAGCAGTTACACAACTTGGTGGACTTGTGGTTTAGGACAGCAGCACCGTCTAAAAGAGTGCCAGCTTTGGTTGGTTCTTCGGCTAAGGATTTCGTTATGGTATTGTCATACCGGCGAAAAGCTTAAAGCTTCTTGCATTTTTCTCATTTCTGTGTTTGGAAAATGTTTGTAAATTTATATTGTTGGAACTACAGACTGATAATCTGCTTCTGCTATGACTCGATGGGTCGGGTCGGGTCATACTTCATGAGCATGCATGTGATTACATGTATGAATACAAATAATCGGTTTTTTATGATGCTAAATCAAAAAATTTTGTAATGGAGAACCAAACTTTTTGCTGTTCTGTTAATAAAGTCCTCGTCAATTATTCTAAGCTCTAGACATTTCACTAGTTTATGTGCGATGTTCTGATTCAGTTATTTTCGGTTCTATTAAGTCCATTAGTAAAATAATTTTTTGGGATCGTGCTTTTTGCCACGTAAGGCATAAACAACAACAACAAAACTAAATGAATGGATAACATGATTATTTAGATACCATGCATAAAACATTCAAAGAGAAAATATTATAGGACTAATATATATGGTCTTGAGAAATAAGTGAGTATTTGAGGACCTCTTTGACTGCTTCAGTTGGTCCAAACATAAATTTCAGAACACCAAATTTGTTATCATTATTTCATTTCCTCTACTGTCCCCCTAAATTGCAAAAGGGTCCCTGTAACTTTTTCAAATTGATGCATTTTTGTAAAGTTGATGGAATATAACGTATCTTTTTGTTTTCCAAAGTTTAAGGAGTGGTAGGTGAAATAAAACAAGTTAAGGGAGATGATAATGCATTCAGCTAAATTATTAATATAATATTTATTCATATCCATGTATACATCATTTTATATTGTATAAGCAACAACACTACATCGTATTTTTACCAAATATTAAATTATAAATAAGTTTCACTTAACATTTCTAATAACAACCTCAAACAAACGATGTCCGAATACGTACTAAATTTTTTAATTGTTTTGAAATAAAAATCTAACAACTAAAATTAGGAAGTGTTTCTCAAAACTTCTTAAAAAATCACTTATGTCTTATAAGTGATTTTTTTAAAAAGTACATCTGATTTACTTTTAACTTCTGTCTTATTTTTAACTTTTAAGTTAAAAACAGTTATCTTATTGTATAAATTATAAGTTAAAATCTTCATACTTTTAAATTAAAAATAAAAAATGAGAAGCTCATCGATGCACCCCTTTATTATCGGCTAAACCAAACAGGTCTAAACAGTAAATTAGTTAGGGCTATATAACTAATTATAACTGTAAATGTAGAAGGCGAGAAGCAACAGGAGCTGGAATAAACCTAAAATTTGAAGCGAAGAACACGCACCGGAGGTCTTATAGTTGGGCGAGTGGAATCTTTTTCCGGCTTCACAGAATCATGCAGCAGGTCACTCAAAACCCTAATTTAAGCCCCTAACTTTCCTATGGATTATAAGCTTTGTTTTTTCTATGTTTTCACGCTTCAATTTCTTTTGTTTCTCTCAAAGGGCGGGGGATCTGAAACGGTGGTCACTTGGGAGGATCAGCAGAATATCAATACATTTGGTCGCTTAAACAACCGACTTCACGACCTTGATGATGAAATTAAGATCGCCAAGGTACTATTATCTGTATGCTCTGATTCTAGGTTTTTGATTGGGTGAATTGTTTGTGCGTATTTGAAAATGTTGATAGTCTATAGCAGGAAAAGATAGAAATTGATTTCATAATCGGATTAGCTATGATTCATTTTGACTTTAATTAGTTTAACTTCATGTTTTTAATCTTCATTCTTCAGTTCAAGGGCTTAGATAAATATTGGGTCAGTCATTAGCTAATAATACTGATTTTTTGTAGTTGATTTTATTGAGCTACTCCATTGTTAATCGTTGTTGCGGTTAGACCTTCTCAAATCATAAATGTATTTAAATAAAATTTCTGGATTAAACTTCACGAACATGCTGATTTGAAGTGGCCAATTGGCTGAACATATGAATATGAATTTAAGGATTGATTGTGGTCATCTAAGATTATCAGAGAAGTTTTTGCATTGTTTTATAAAGGGAATGAAGATTGATGAAGTTAGAATGCTTTAGAATTCTGGAAATTTATTTATCAAATCATTAGCCTTGTTTGTGATAGGCTTTAAAGACAAAATCCTGAACTTTGTAGTTTATGGATGGTTATTTCACGGGTGACTTATACTTGGTAATTCTATGGCTCCTTCTGATCAGGAATCAAATGAAAATCTGGAAGATGCAAGCAATGAATTGATTCTTACTGATGAAGAGGTTGTACGTTTCCAAATAGGAGAAGTCTTTGCTCATGTTCCAAAAGACGAAGTTGAGACCAGGATTGAAGAGATGAAAGAGGTGACCAGCAGAAACGTGGAAAAGCTCGAGAAAGAGAAGGAATCCATCATAGCACAGATGGCAGAGTTAAAGAAGATCCTGTACGGGAAATTTGGGGATTCCATCAACCTAGAGGAGGATTAATTGGAGTCTTCACAAATCCAGTGATTTGCCAATTTCTTTGAAGTAATCATAAATCTGTTTGCATACTTAAAGTCAAAGAACAGCAACCCGTTTCAGTGATATTCCTGGATATCGCAATCTGTGGAAGTAAGTTTCTCGATTAAAGACTGATATTTAGTTTCTTCTGTTATATTCATTCTTCATGTTTGCTTTTGGTAACGCATTATGTTTTTTATACCAGTAATGCACTGTTTGTGAGTTACATGCTTCATTAGTATTACTTTTGCTAAATTATGTTCGATTCTCTGCGAAGTTGCACACTAACTTTAGGCACCATTGCAGAATGAATTACAATAGTAAACTATTCGAATTAGATTGTTTGATCATAAGAACACGGCGTTTTCTTCCAATCCAAGTCATCCATTGAGGATCACTTGAAACTACTTCATACCCAGCTTTCGTATACAACCCACGAGCTCCGATATCTTCTTCATATGCCCGAAGCACAAGATATTCGTGGCCCCACATACTGGAGAGAACATCGCAAGCTTTTAGCAGCGCACTCCCGATTTTCTGCCTCCTGTTAACATCGTAATAAAGCATTTCAAAAACTTCATTGATAGGAATAAGAGACACAAAATTATTCACTTGAAAACCTGAAGCTTTTAGACACAGCGATCCCCGAAACATAAAGGTACTCTTCTGCTCCTCTAAGATGTTGCATAACATCTTTATCTCTCAAGACTGTAGCATCGACAACGCCAACAAGTTTGCTCTTGGGATTTGAAGAATCAGTTGCAGCCTCGGCTACCAAACATGCATATCTGTTTAGCTCAAGAAAATAACCATTTTCTTTAATTTCACACTGATTCGACCTTTGAAAAATCGTACTATTACCTGTCTGGAGCCGAATTCCTGAGTTTGTAGAGCAGCCCAGCAAGAACTTCAGCCTACAACAACAGCATTCCAAATTATAAGAAGACGGGTAGCGAATTATAACATGAGATGTCTAATAGTTATACCTTGAAGAATTCGAAGAACAAGTCATCGAAGAAAGGCATTGGTGCATGGAAAGCTTCGGCTTGAATTTGAGCGACTTCTCTCATTTCGAATCCATCATTTGCTAATCTCCTCACATTCCAGCCAAACTCACTCGCTAATTGTTGTTTATTGTTTTCCGAGTTTTTTGTATCATCGAACAATGCTTGCTCAGCTGCCGCTGAGGTTGAAGAAACGCCACAGCACTGTACAGAAGCAGCCTTGTTCTTGATGAGTCTTCCATGGCTGCAAGTTTTCAAAGCACTCGGAACTAGTCTGATATGTTTACATGTAATATATAAAGATTGTGAGATGGTGTTCTTTGAAATGCAGGGAAGCATTTGAGCCATTTAATTTATTGCATTTAAATGAGAAGGCAACAGAAAAAAAGGAGCAGAAAGAAAGAAAAGAGAGTTGAAGTTGTAGATAAATGTTATGGTCAATCAATGACTGGTTGCAGTTGCTTGTTTGCTTCTAACCATACATGATTCTTTCCAGGTGGAGGTATCCTCCCCTAACACGTGGCTTATAATTAATTATTATCCTTTTTATAAGATATTTGCTTAGTGCCCAATTATATCATTCATTTTATTAAAAGAGAAAAAATAATCAAACAACCAAGTCCTAAAATAATCTAAATAATTTTAGATAATTTTTTTTTCTGAAAAGTATTGTTTTTGGAGTGGTAGATTACTGCAATCTACATTTTAAATCTTTATATTCACATCTAGTTAGCATGTCAATGAAGCTGGTGGTTCAACTTCCGAATACTTGCTAGTGAGGTTTCAAGAATTCCCCATTCAATGTTTTAAAAAAATTTCGCACTCATTTGCGGAACGAAGGCATCATCATTTCCCATCAACATTCCTCATAAATAACGTATTTCTATATTATTAAATGGTATGTGTCACATTTTACTCTTAACCTATGAATCTTAACCATAAAACATTAAATTTTAATAACTTGAATTGAAGTGTAGTAAAAAGGTTATTAATTCTAGAAAGTTAACATTTATAAATAAATTGGTGTGGTTTCCTAAATTTTTTGTTTACAATAACATGTTGACTCGTTTATATTTATGAAATTCAATTTGACTAGGTTTTAAGAAATTTAAGCTAGCTATGATGTAATTGGGTCATGTTTGAACTAAGAAAATACTGTGCACGAAAATATTTTTCAGATTTTTCGGCGTTTGTTTGACAAGAAAAATAAGTTAAAGAAAAATATTGTGCAAGTCAACATGAAAATGTAGTGTAAAGATAGGAGAATGTTTTCGCATTAAAAAGTTGGGAAAACATATTCCCTTATTTTTTCAACTTCACATTTCTCCATTATTACCACTATAACTTCTTCCACCCAAAGCAATATATCCACCACTCCCACTACTCAGCTACCGTCATCACCACCACCACCCCGCTTCCATTGTCATCACCACCACCTACACTTGGACACCACCATATACACATGGACACCAACACCATCACCCAAACCAACACATCCATCACTTCCTTCATTCCGTTACCGCCACCATCACCACCTCCTCCTCTACCCTGCCGTTGCCGCCACCACCACCACGCACACCAACACATCCACTATTTCCTCCGCACCGCCACCATCACCACCTCCTCTACCGCCAACACCGCTTCCTCTACCATAATTACCACCACTTCCTCCACCGTCACCACCACATTCACCTCCTTCGTTTACATTTATTTTTATATTAAAATATAATAGATATTTAATATAATTTATTTTTTATATAATAATTATTTATATTTTGTATATTTTACAATACACACACATATATATTGCAAAATATACAAAATATAAATAATTATTAGAAAATATATATCTAAGTTAATACTTAATACTGTATATTTAAATTTATGGTAAGAAAATATTTTTTAGAAATGTAAACAAACGTCAGGAAAAGTATTATAGTAATGTAGTCGAACATTGAAAAATATTTTATTTTCATGCGCAATATTTTTCTTTGTACAATATTTTCTTACATATTATTTTCTCACAAGGAAACGAGGCCTTACTTTCATTTTTTTCGTAAGTAAAACTCGAACATGCAGTTAATAGAAATAAGATTTTTTTAATCCGAAAAGGCACGGATGTACCAAACTGAGATAATTACCTCCTTCCCTGCTCATGATTTTCAAACGGGTGTAGAATTTCCTCCACCCTCGGTTGAAATTTCGATCCTTCCCCATGGGAATTTATACAATGATTCTGGACCAATTATGTGGATTTTTGTCCATACATTAGGATTTTGACATGTGTATTAGTGGGGTCCAAATAATTAAAACTCAACAACATGTCAAAATCCTAATGTATGGATCAAAATCTACGTCATTAATCCAGAACCGTTGTATAAACACTCCCTTCCCCATACCATTACATTCTTATCCCCCAAGTTTCGGATATTCCTACAATTGTAATAACACACCTAGTAGCGTAGGAGGAAGTTGTCACATAAGATAACGAAAATTAATGTGAAAAGAAATAAGTTTAAGAATAATTGATGCCGACTAGCAAGCCCACGTGCCAAGCTGGACTTGCCTACTTGTACACACCTTTACAAAGCCAGCCTGTTCTCAATGATTACGCACAATCATATTATTGTACTAAACAGTCTAAGCACATTATCCTAAGTAACTACGCCATAAATAAATTCTTTTACAATATTTATCTTTATGTGTTCGGAAAGTATCACTTTAAAGAATCTAACTCAATTCATTCACTTTATCAAATTTTTTTTTGTTTGAAATGAGATGAATATTGATAGAATTCAAATTATGCAACATGTGAATTCTTGTGAATGCAAGGCAAAGAAATTTTTCAAAAATTTGCAAGATTTCAAAAGAATTTATTTAAATTATGTGTTTGAATATCATCTTCATCATATACTTTTTAATTCAAGGAGTCAAAATACTTATATAATTTATTTTGAAAAAAAATATTAAATATATTAATTAACAATCAATTGAATTCTTTAATTATTAAAATTTCCAAATAAAGAATTTATTTTGAGAAATCAATTCAATCGAATTCTGATAAGTGAATTCAATTCTTTTCATTTGTTTAGGTTTATTTCCGAACACACAATTAATGTTAGTATTTTTAGTGTTGCATCCAAAATTAACCTGCAATTGACTATGACATAAGATCTTCATTAACAAGTATGACCTAATAGACAATAGTGTTAAACAAGTATTATCTATTGCAACCATTACACAAGGAAAATGAATCAGAAATAAAGGAATGCATAATTTTTTGGATTAATAATCTGAAGAATTCAAATACATACAAATTGACTACATACGAGTAAAACAAACCCAATTTTTCCAAGTAAGATTGTAAATACAATTATAATAACCTCCCATTAATGTAATTCCCCATTTTTCTAATCTTAAAGCGAGCACTTTTGCAGCAGAGCATCCCTGATTTAGTCCATCAATTGTATCAAACCACAAATTCCGCAAAAACGAATCAATCTAAATTCCTCAGCATAATGCACACAAGAAAACTCAAAAAAATAACAGACCAAAAGGGCACATCAATTACCATTTCGAATCGAACTTAAAATCGCCATTAGGACGAAAATCATATCCCCACAAAAAGTACCTTATTGAATGCCAACTTTCCAAGCCATGATGGCAGTGAGGAGTTTACGTTTCAACTTTTTGAAACAAATTACATTACATGTGAATTTAAAAGAAAATTTGTTCCACAACTCTATTAATGATTAACTTTTATGGAATACAAATATCATGATTAGTATACCTCAAAATTATATTGAATAAGAACATTTAATGTATGCAAGTTAAAATTTCACTCGAAAAATCCGCTAGACAAATTTAATGTAAACGAAGAGAGATGCTCTCACCTCCATGGCCTCCCAACATCAAACTTTCTGCCACCACTAAAGGCAGTCCCTCTAATATATCCTAATGAACACACATTTATAAAAGGGCTATAACTGTCACAAAAATCCCAAACCAAAATTTGCAGAGAACTGGATACAACATTCCTAATTTACAGTCTGAAATGACTAATGAGGTTTTATATGTACATCATATCATATCCACCCTTTTCAATTCAAGGGTGGGCTATAACAAAACATACACCAAGAGTTCATTTCTCATCGATTCAAACACCATCTGCCTATTTTCCATTTTCACCCTCTGCAGATATTCTTTGTATTCGAATACTATATATTATCTTACTGTTTTTGTTGACTTTCAGCATATTGCTTTCTCCCAGCTTCCACTGATCTCCTGCAAACACAACCCCAAAGATTACAAAGCTTGGTCAGTAGCACAAAAGCTTAGCTCTTTACAAGATACCAAACACATAATATTACAAACCTGAATTGAGCCACCATCTCCATGTTTTCAGGTTCAAGCTTCACACCGTCATAAAAAGCATTTGCGGCCTCTTCAAACCTCTGCAAGTCAAAAGCAACAAGACACTTTTTAGGAATACAAATTCTGACATTGATGTAATAAACCGAGGATGGAAAGAGCATGCCTGCAAAGAGTACAAAGCTGAACCTTCGCGGTAGCAAGCTTTTGGCCAAGTTGGGTTTAAATCTCTGCTTTTCTTTGCATCGGCTAATGCAAGGTCGAATTTTCCCAGGCGTAACCAACAAAGGCTTCTATTTGAGAGTAAAACCGCATCAGTAGGGTCTTGGTCAATAGCCTGTAAATGCAACCATCAAAAAATGAACAATTACTAGCTGTGGAGATTTTCCATTTGGCAGAAGCAAAAAATTATAAACTAAAAAACCACATGCCAGTTCGACAAAGACGGAGCAACATGTCTCGCTTTGAATTAATGAATCTGTAGCAGGAGAACCTAATAATCTAATTAAAGCTAGAGAAACCACTAAATTATGCAAATTAGGGAGACAAAAAGCATACTTGTGTATAAGCATCCACAGCCATGCTGAAATCTTGTTTTTTAAAAGCCTCGTCTCCTCTTGCTTTAGCTTCTGCAGCTCTCTGCTTTGCTTCCATTGATACCTGAAAATGTTGGGGGTCAAAATTTCCATAATAGCATATTATGAATTTGCCCCGGCATTCAATTTGACTTGCCATAAATACAAACCATGAAGCAAAGTACTTATGTAGGGAGATACTAAAGACCCAGACAAGAAAGGGGAAGCCTTGATGTGGAACACATGGTTGCAAATTCAATCAAGGGGACAAAACCAATATTTTAGATTTTAATTTGGTTTGGGTCTTGATTGGATTTTAATCTGGTTGATTCTTGAGTGTAAATGTCAAATTGACAAATTTTAATCAGCAGCTCAACCCATATATCAAGTTGTTTACTTCTGCTTCAATATGATATGATATTATAGAGTTCTAAGTTATAACTAGTTCAAGCAGATCTCTGCTTCACTTATGCAATCTCCTATAACTCAAACAAACATATGAACCTAACAATCTTTTATTGAGTTCAACGTTATAATTGAACCCTAAAATCTTCTATTCCGAGGCTTATGTTATTGTTGCATTTTTTCCATCTAGCTACGCATAAACTGACGAAGTTGATAAATATTATATGCAATATAAATTTGCATTATATGCCCATTAGTAAGTCATATCTCTAAAATTTAAAAACTTGCAACAGATTTTGTGCCACTCAACTTACCAAGCTGGTTTTCAGTACGAATTACACCAAGTAACAGAACTGAAACTATTGAGTGGTCCAAGTACACAGGCACAGTTGATGAGCCAACTTCTCTTAGGTAAATGTAGTATTTGAACCAATATATCGAGCAAATTAAGTTGAAATCACTTTCCAATATAAGACACATTCGAGGCGCACTGGAATATTCTTCAAATCAAAATATTGCCATAAATACAAAACTGAAGAACTTGTTTCCTCCTTACTTTATAGGTATTAACTTTCACAAAACTGCGATGAGTTTTTGTTTTTGTATACAGGATAAGAACCCTAGAATTCTCCAACTTACGAAAAATAAAAATTTGTAGAATTATTTTTAACTTATGAAATGGTAAATGTCTTTAATGAGTCAGATTGCATATGGATAGATAACATAATCCATTCAAACTGACCAGAACCAATATTAGGAAAAGGGAAAATTCTCGGAACGACCAAGTCTCTCAAATTGTTAATATATGACGCGACTCATGAGGAGAGGAGATATATATTCAATTGCTTATTACATCCTTTGACTAATGAAAGAAGCCAAATATGAGAGTATTAAAAATATCAACAAACAGCACAAGATAATATATGTCAAGTATATTAATGATTGCATATATGAACACAAACAGCAAACGAGAAAATAAAAATAGGTAAAGGATAAAAAACAGCTACCTCAGGAATATGTTTTTCAGGTTCCCCACTAACTACGTCCAAATTCTTGGTTTCTTCCTGAAAACGAAAACAACAAGATCGACTCATCACTTACACTCAAAAAGGCAAAACTAACTGAAGAAAAACAAGCAGGCAACCAAAGCATGAGTGAGACAAGCAAACATGTATTTTTGGCTAGAAATCTCACACAGTTGGGGCGTTAGGGTGTGACACAATTGGTGAATTTAATAAAAATAAATAAATGTTCCAATTTCATTGGAATGAGCAAAAGAAAATGGAAAATACTTGCATGATTTACTAGAATTTTACATAAATGACGGGTGCAATACTTAAGATCTTCTTCATATAAACATGATGGATTAGAAATTTTAGATTATTATGTTTTGACTTTTGAGTAGCCTTTGGTTGATTATATATCAACATATATGTTACTCCACTGAAGACGGGTCTAATATCCTGGATTCAATATTGTATTCAATAATAACCCTCACCCACCATTCCTTGAATGAAGCATAAGCACAACTGAAACAAAAGATCTAACACACATAAAAAGTAATTGACTAGTTACTTGAATCAGAGGGAGCATATTTCTCAAAAATACCATTCCTAAAGATCTTTATACCTGTTTGTCACTTTCAGACTGCACATGTTCTAGAATTCCATCAACAGTCCACTCTGGAATGGTGTCGATTTTAGAAGTCGAAGGAAAGAGGATCTCAACTGCAGTACGATTGCCTCTAGCCGCCGCAACCTGTATTGGTTTTTGGCCATCCTGCAGATCATAGAGAACCCAAAATCCATTCCAAGTAATTATAAAGCCCCAATCCAACTACTCAAAGCATATAAAGCATGTAAATAAAAAATGGAAATATAGAGATTCAGAATAGCATCAATATTATGCTAATATATAAAGTAATAGCCTCACCTCATCAACGGCATTAGGATCAGCCCCAGCTTTCAGCAAGCAGTTCAAGATGTCTGGGCTTCCATTATCTGCAGCAACATGTAACGGAGTAGCTCCTCCAGCAATAACATTGACATTATTAGCACCAGCCTGCAAATGAGGAGTAAAATTTTTTGTAATCGGATAATATTAATGCATGTTGATATAAGCAAGAACAAATAAATTAAGATGTCATGACATTGTTGCCAAATAAGAAGCTTCCTTAAAGTGAGTCCTAAGTCCTAGCCTACAACAACAGTATGAGAATGTGACTTCACAATCTCAATGTAAGATAAGATCAGCCATTTAAGCAGAAGGAAATGGAATTAAAAAATCAAGCACATAAAAGCCAAGCACTTAACAAAGATAGTGCTGGCAGAAATGCAAAAAGGATACCCCAAGTAAAGAGTCAGCTTCTTTTGATTTAGAGATATAGCTTCATAAATGAGAATATGTACCTAATATACCACTACACCTACCAGGAATTATTTTCTTTCAAAGAGAAGGGAGAGAATGAAATTAATTAAGTAATAAAACCCGTCTGAAATATTCATAACAGAACACAGAAAATAAAAGCCCATTCTCAAATCAATCCAACATAGGGGATGTAATAAATACTCGAAACTACTTTTTTCACATCCTTGTCGAGTATTTAAAAGTGTCCCCCCAAAAAACAAACAAATCATTAAACCATAACATCAATCATTTTTCAACACCAAAGCACTTGGTTTCAGAATTCTCATATTGAGGAAAGCAATCTTTTTCAGTCTTCCAGATATCAACATCCAGAAATTGAGGATACAAAAAGGAAAACTCGAAAAATTTTGAGAAACGTTAAGAGTAAAAATGATACCTTTAACAATGATTCTATACATGCTAATGATCCAGCAGCAACTGCTGACAACAATGGAGTTATACCATCTTCTGTTTCCCCAGTAGGCTGCAACAAAATATAACCATAAGAAAATTCACCCAAACAAAGTCTCAATGCATGGAAATGATAGGCATAGAAGCAACCCTTTTGAATTGCTATTCTTAAGGCTTTTATATCCCATCATCTTTAAGGAAAGAAATGAAACAATTCATGCACTTCGTTAATATATCACACAATTCAACTAATTTTTTAAGCATACCAAATTCGTTCTAATGATTTATTTGTACCTGAAATCATGAATTGAGACTGAATCACTTAATTGACACATAAAGGTGCAAACTGCAAAATGATCCAAGTGTGTCATTTATCAAGCCTTTCCTTATTAAGGGTGCGGGATGCCATTTATTGGATTTTAGGCTTAAATTACATACTTAAGTAACAAAGTTCTCGAAATCTGTGAATGGGAATTTATATCCGCATTGACGGTGGAGGGCGCCATAACTTGAGAAATTATATTCTAACTGAAGTACTACTAAGAAAATATTCTGCTAGAGAATCCTACAAATTTATTTTTGACCGCTTTGCACCCTACCCTTTTAGGATTTTCATTTCCGTCGAACGTAAGCAATTTTGTCAAGTTATGACACATCACACCTCATCATATCCTCGTACTCTGAATTATTATCTTTTCTCCGTTATTTATCTAGTAAAACTGAATGCCGCGTTTGTTGCATGCACAATGATAAAAAATTCAAAATTTAAGATTGTATGGTATATATTCAAATAACTGGATAGCATCTAAACTTAAAAAAGATATGGTAAAATTCTGTCATAAATAAACAATCACTCTAATTTTCCAAATAATAATTCCAATTGCGCCAAAATATGTTCTACTTTCACAAGTATATCTATTTGTATAACATATGTATGCATTAAAAAATTAGACAGACCGCATATTTCATAATTGACTCAATTCTATTTTCAATAAGTCAACAGATATGATTAATAATTGCTATTCCTAGTAATATCGATGTACTGTTTACTCAAAATAGAAGAAACTAAATTCGAGGAACGGCAACAAATTACATTGGCATGGTGCTCAAGCAAAACTTCCAAGGTGTCATTTTGAGCATGACCGGCAGCCCAGATTAGAGGAGTGCCAGACTCGCTCTGTGAATTAACATCAACACCCTTCGAAAGAATATGACGTACCAACTCAACATTTCCTGCAAATGAACACGACACAAAATCAAGGAAAGCTCAAAATATAGGGTACGCGATACAGGTTGTAATTTTCTCACAAAAGAGCTACATACAAATTATCAGAGAAATAATGGAGTCAGTAAGCCACATTAGTTTCTCAAGGCTTGTCGCAACAAAAGAAGTATACCTGTTCCAGCAGCATGATGCAAAGCTGTGGCCCCTAGTTCACTTGGTATAGCTGGGTTGGCACCATGGTCCAGAAGGTATAAAGCAGTATCAGTATGTCCCTGGCGGGTAGCATGAATCAGAGGAGTATCACCTGCACATAAGCAATACCTCCAATCAAACGACCTCGAAAACAGTATCATATCAATAACTACAAAGACTTATTTTGACAAAATTCTTAAATTTGGAACTACAAGATAGTAAGTGGTGTTGGCCATTTTAAATGCAAAGTTGAGAACCCTCACTTTTTTCCTCAAAAGAATGCAATGCAGCACATTATTAAGTCGTCTTAAAACAAACATGGGAATATCACAAAGAAATTGCAAAAAAGATAATTTAACAAATAAGTCAATACCATCTTCATCTTTTGTATCCACATCCATCTTCAACTCCTCCACCAAGTACTTGCACACCTCAGTCTTTCCCTCTCTAGCAGCAAAATGAATCGCCCCTCGTTGATTAGCATCCTTAATATCAGCAATGGTCTTTCCTAATCCTTTCCCATCGTCCAACTGTGCCGCAATTTCTGTTTAAGCACAAACAGAAAAACTATCAAACAGAAGAAAGTAACAACCAATCACCGGATAAAAAACGAATTAGAGCAATAGCAAAAAGGGGATTTCTCGTTACGCGTAAGAAGATCAAGATTTCCGGTAGAAGCAGCGGTAAGAAACTGCTGAACTTTCTGTCTCACTGCAACCGAACAAAACAAACAAGAGGAGCAAAAGAAGAGTGAATGAGCATTAGATTGCACAGATAGAAGCATAAAACGATTGATGCATGCAAAAACAAAAGAAGAGAAAGGTGAGACCTGCAAGGGCATGGGAAGCATCGGGGGCCATAGGAGAGACTAAGAAGGAAAATGTAGAGAGAGTGAAACCCTAGAAGAAAGAAGATTAAAAGGAAAACTGAGAGAATTTGAAGGCTAGGTGAATGAATGACAGCAAAAGGGAAATCTGGCACTCTACAGATGGAAGCTTCTGGTTTGGTTTACTAGAATAAGACGCAGGGTTTTACACCTTTTTTACTAACCCCACCTTTGAGTGTTACCTGGTCCTTTAAATATCTCAAATTTTCTACTCATTCTAACTTATATGTAGACCCAGGGGTATCCACCGGGCCCGGCCTGAGCCAGCTTCAATGGGCCGAGTTTGGATACTCGGTTTTTAAAAAAACCCAGTTCGAGCCTGTCGAAGTTCGAAGATTTATGGGTCAGGTTTGGTTTTTATATAAATATCCAAGTTCGGCTCGAACCCTGCTCGATAATTTTATTTATTTATTATATATTTATACATTAAATTTATAATTATTTTAAGTTCCTATATTTTATTTTATTAAATTTATATACTTGATTACAATAAATGTTACTAAATATTAAAGATTTTATGTAAATGTAATTATATTAAAAATGTAAACGTATTTTGATCTACTTTATATTTTTTTAACTTAGTTTAATAAAAAAATTTATAACAAAAAAAATACTCATGGGCTTGGGTCGGGCTTGGGAATGACCTTGTAAACCCAGCTCGTTGTAAACCCGGCTCGAACCCAGCCCGAGCCTGAAGTTCTAAAGTATGGGCTTGGGCCGAGCTTGGGTTAGCGTTTTTTGTAAAAAAACTCGCCAAGCCCAGTCCGAACCCGGCCCGGCCCGTCCGACGAACAGGTCTACTTATAAGTAAATAATGAAATGTTTTTTTATAATTTTTTTAAATTTAAAAATTAAAAATAGGATGAAATTTAAGTAAGTCAGATTTACTTTTACAAAAATTTCTTATAAGACATAATTTAACTCGTAAAAGTTTGGAGAAACATTTCATAGCTTATCATGGGAGAAATTATAATAACAACCGAATATTGAGGATCTTCTACCACATGAATGATATGGGTGTCATAAACTATTATTATAATAAAAGTAATAACATAAATTAGTTTTGTGAGACATGTATTATTTATGAGAGAAGGGTTTTCAGGACCCAGTTTCTGTTATAATTTTCCTTTGGGTATCTTCAACTCTATTTCAAAAGCGAGGGTTGGAGTTAAAATGAAATGAAGTTCTTTAATCACATTTTATTTTCAGCTTCAAATTTTAAAGTATGAACATTGTCACTTCAAATCTGAAATGATATTATTCACAATTTCAAAATTTTATTTTTAGCTATTTTTATTGGTATTAGTTTTTAGAAAAATTATTATGCTTTGAATATATATTTAAAAATTTAATATTCTTTTGTTTATAAAAAAATTATTTTAATATGATTTTTTAAAAAATATTTTTACTTTTATATTCATAATTTTAACAGTTTGAAGTGAAATTTGAGATGCATGTTTAAAGAAAAAAAAATACTATAATAATTTCAAATTATAAAGTAAAATAAAATTTGAAGTGAAAAATGTGAGCGTAGTCTAAATACCGTTGTATAAAGTTTAAAAGCCAAAATTTTAAGGAACTATCTGGATTTTTTTTTTTTTTTCTTTTTTTTTGGGAAGAATCTCGCTTTGACCAAGTAATTGTCATTACCATCCTCACTCAATTTTCAAAACTCAAACTAGCCTTTCATATATACGTACAATACTTTAAAGACAATTTTGAGCTACATATTGATTGGACTAAAAAAAGTCGATTTATACAAATTTTTTGTGCCATGAAATAATTTTACTGCGACTAGGTTTCATTTCTTGTGGTTAAAGAAATATAGACGTTATAATCCTTTTTTGCCGGTATGGACTAATTTAGCCGGTCGAAATATACCTTGTATTTGAGATTACATAGGAAGAAAGTGATGCAAGTAATTTGTTAAGAATAATATTTATAATATAATACCTAGTTTATAACATTACATGAAATCACGGAAAAAACCTATCAAGTGCAATAAATTCGTTCCACGAAAAGAACCATGAAATACTAATAAAATACATTGGTGGGGAAATAATTCATTGTTTTTTATAACTAATTAATTGTTCATAATTTTGTATCAGATTAATGAAGAATTGACTTGACCCTTTTGATAACATATAATTAAATAGGTATTTGATATAATCCCCCATTGAATATGCTATAATGAACAATAATGTTGCATGTATTAAAATTAAAAACCCGAAACGAACAACTGTTGGGATTAAAAATATTTATTAATTTAGATATGTATTAAATAATCTATAAAATACTAATTATTGACTTATAATGAGTTTTCATATCAAACAAAAATAAAGACCATTATATGAATTCAAATGCCATGAATTGTACTATTTTTATGCATCATGTTAAATTCAATGACTGTTTTTAAAAATTCAAAATAAGATTCGGTATATAAAACTTAATTTACTTCGTTGTATTTTCATAGAATCTATTAAGTGTAATATAGTGATAGCATTAACATGCGCTATGGTGTATTATAAACAAAGATAAAACAAAAGCATATCAAACAATATCTTCTCATCCGAAAGGCGTCACAAAAGCAGGACTAATGAAATAAGGAAAGCACAGTATTAGTATAAAGAAGATTGGCTTAATGCATTCACACCCCCCTCAACTTGTTCAAAAAGGGCTGTTACCACCCTTAACTTTGAAATGTGACAAATAGCCCCCTGTACTTGTCTAAACGCGTCAATTTACCCCCTCGTAAAAATATCGATTTCAAGAATAAGAAGATGAAACAACGAGCCAAGAATCGATACAATATTATGATTAATTGAAGAATATATTTAGAATAGAGATGAAGTTTTGAAGAATACGAAAAACATATATTATGGATTTTGAATTGTAAGAATTAGAATATTAGGGATTTTTTTCATTCATTTTCTATTCCACCAACATGCTTCACGCTCGTGTATTCTGATGACTATCCACGTGGCAAGCTAGGTCAACACAAGGGGTAAAGTGACACGTTTCAGACAAGTACAGGGGGCTATCTGTCATATTTTAAAGTTTAGGGGGGCAACAACCTTTTTTGGACAAGTTTAGGGGGTGTAAATGCATTAAGCCAAGAAGATTTAAACTTATAAGAAAAGCAGACGACGATATATATATATATATATCCACATCAAATAGAGGGTTGCTATATTGTTGTTCTTCATAGTTTAACATCATATTTTTTTTATCGAAAAAATATTACTCTACATTATAAACTAACTAACTAATTAGGTATAATCATGACAATAATATTTTTTAACCCACAATATTTTGTTGAAAAAAAATTGAGTTTATTTATCCTCTATTATATAATTTCGATTCATTTATTGAATTTTCATTTGTAAAATTTATGTCTAAATATTGTAGTAATAGTTTTTTAATCACATATTTTTTTCTCATATTCTTGTTTAGGGCTTCAAAATTTTTAAGACCGGCTTTGTATATGTATTTATTTATGTATGTATGTATGTATGAATATGGTGAATAATTAATTTATGATGTTGTTGGGACCATATATTTATAAGGGAATTTTAAAAAAATTATTATCTTACATCTTATTACCTTATCGAAATTACTCGTATTTAAATTGACTCAAATCGGAACCGAAAAATATATCATTTTAGAAAAAGGCTATTAATTTAAAATGCATTGATATATACAGGTTTAACTTGAAAAGCATATTTGTTTTTCGGTTTTGGAATTTTTGAAATCCGGGGTATATGTAAAATTAATATCAACCATGGTTAAATTTATATGGAACTAAATTTTAATTCTCAACTCTTAATTTGCGAAATTTTGAGTCCTTATCTTACTTGTTTACAACATAGGTTAAAGTTTGCCAATTAATAAAACCATGTAATGATCATCAAGTTAAATGCCATTTCCAAAACACGAAATTCCACATTCACATTACATGATTCATCCTTATCCATTTTCTTTCTCAAAATACTTATTTAAATTTATCGAACTGATAATAGTTTATGAGAAATTTTATAGTAACATGATCGATTATGGGCTGATAATTTTTGGGACAATAAGCCATCTAATGCTAGTGTGATAGCTTTAGTATTATTTTGATCTCAATTAGAATAGATTTTTTTGGTCACGTAAAGGATACGACAATGGTTTGTTCACTTATTTTAGACGCGTTTTGTCAATTTTACTACATTTTAATTCTGCTCTTTTGCATATTTCTTCTCTCTCTTTCTACAATAGATTGAAACTCCTCCCATGCTATTTATAATTCCATTTATTTTGACTGCAACACTGAACATGCTACTGCTTGTGCCCAATGCCTCAATTTGTTTTTCACTTGTTGCGGATCATCACCTGCATCAAATTAACATTTAATTATCACCATTATCATTAATAAAACTTAGTTTCAACAACACTTGCATTTTGTCAAATTATGCTAACGTAACAAAACTTGATAAAAACGAATATGAAGTTCAAGGAAAACCTGACCCAGTCCGCGTGGTGTGTGGCTAGATATCATTTAAGTTACAAATTTTGAATAATTAAAGTTTCAGTGTCAAATCTCACAAAGTCTAAATTCATGGGGCCAAATTAAAAGCTTGGTCGAAATAACCAGGCTAAAAATAATTATGCCAAAAAAAAAAAATAAAAGTCAAACCTTGGCTGCATATTTTCCAATCGGATTCACTGGTGGTTGGGCTTCCCAACGACGACGACCGTGTACCCAGAGATTCCGACGAATTTCTGTCGCTATGCGGTTCAGGCGACGAAACTGGGCTACAACTACAAGAAAGCTGCCTGTTTACCGCGAAATAAAGATCTAAAGCCGGCAAAGTATTACACAACCGCTGCCCGGCTTCCTCATTGAACCCAAAACCTAGCTCTATACATCCTTTTAGCTCATTCAAATCTTCATCCGTTAAATTGTCGCTATTCTCAACCGCATTTTCCATTCTCCTCTCCTGGTTCAGAATCTGCCGCCGGCGCCTCTCCCACGCCACATCCCGGCGAGTCTCGCACATCGAAAGCTGCTTCGTTAAACATTTCTTATTTTTCCATCTCGACGGCGCCAATGGCATCCGCTGCAGTTCCTCTGCTACACCCAATGACGGCAATGATGAGGAAGAAATGTATTCGTTGTTTTGGGAAATTTGTTCCTGTTCTTGATTTAACGACATTGTTAAAAGTGTTAATAGGAGGGTAATTAGCGACGAATTTTGCAAGGAGGCAAGTCGGCGTCGAAGGGAATGAGGGCCGTCGGTGCCGCCTGTTCAATTATAATCTGATTAAGCTAAAAAGATTGTATCTATTAATGAAATAAAAAAGGAAAATTTGAGATTAATAAATAAAGAGGACAACCAGTAGCCTTACTAGCTAGAGCAAGAAGAAGGGCAGTTGTTGCAGGTGCAGACTTTGCGGCTATTTTACCTATACATTGGCTATACTTTGTTTATACCATTCATCTCTAACATCCTATTTGTTAATTTTGGGCGTTTTCGTCTCCTATAACTTGTTGATATAGTCAGGCATTAGTTAAGCAGTGAAGACAGTTACATGTAATCTAAGCAACTAATAAACGGACACCCATATAAGGTGAGTATTGGATATTTGTGTTTTTCATGGCAAGTAATAGACAATCATTATTTTCTTGATATTAAAAAGAAGCTAAATTAAGGAATTTGTTGAGCTTCTTCAATGCAAATTATAACCAAATTTAGATTTGAAACTCTAATCTCTTTTCTCCACTGATTCCTAACCGCCAAAACAAAACATCAGACATCTCTCAATTCTACCAAATCCCCAAAATTAAACAACATTAATATTTCTCAACTTTTTTTTTTGCCTGGTTCAATCTTCATCATATGATCCAATATTCCCAGCCTGTCTAAATGGAGGCAAGCTAAAACCCTCGAAAACCAATTTTTCAAACAAATGAAAAATCTTACATTCCATTGATATTTTCTTTCTCGAGTTTTCGGCGTACAGGAAAACTTTCCTGCTTTTTTTTTCCTGTACGCCAATCTATATGCTTAGTTCTCACCTGTCAAGCCATGTTCATAAACATTTTCAATGCCAATCTTCTTCTCCTTCAATGTAGTATCGTGTTTGTCGCCCTTTGCACTACTTGTACCGCCTCATCGAAGATTTTACGCGTAAACTGTGGGTCAGTTACCGAAAAGAGAGATTCTGATGGGCATAAATGGGAACCTGATGCGAAATACATTGTTAAAAATTTCTCCAAGGCTAAATCATATCACCAAGACGCTTCCATTGTTTCGGTTATTCCATACATGGACGCCCGAATTTTCCATTCAAAAGTGAGCTACAAGTTCCCGGTCGTTCCGGGAACTCGGTATTTCATCAGGCTGTATTTTTACCCTACAGAATACTACCACCTAAACATCTCCGACTCATACTTCTCCGTCCAAGTTGACGGAATTACCCTCCTGAAGGATTTCAACGCTTTATCTACTGCCCAAGCTCGCGGTCAAGCATTCATCGTAAAGGAGTATTCTTTAGCACCGTCCGATTCCGATACTCTCGACATACATTTTAACCCGTCGGGTGGCGGTAATTCGAGTTTCGCTTTCGTCAACGGCATCGAACTCGCACCAATCAACGGGCGTCTTTTCGGTTTAGGGGCCGAGATTGGGCAGCTTGGGCAGCTTAGTATGCGTATGGTCAACACAAATGTTACGAATATGGAGACTATGTATAGGTTAAACGTCGGAGGACAATTTATACCTCCTAAGCGAGACTCTGGCGGTCTAGGGCGGGCTTGGTTCAACGACGATCCGTTCTTACAAGATAAATCGACCGGGTTTAGTCTTCAGGCAGGTGGGCAAATTCCCTTTTCGTATAACAAAATCCCTAAGTGTATAGCTCCGGTCGATGTTTACTCGTCGGCGAGAACGATGGGGGAGAATTCGTTAGCCAATCTCATGTTTAACCTGACATGGGTATTTGAAGTCGACGTGAATTTCACCTACATGCTTAGGTTCCATTTTTGCGATTTTATACTGAGCAAACCGAACCAAGTAGCGTTCAACATCTACGTTAACGGTCGACCCGCTCAGTGCGACCCACGTCCCGCTGATGTCATCTCGTGGACGGGAAAACCGGGAGAGCCGATTTATAAGGACTACGTGGTTAGCATCGATGGTACGGAAGGAAACCGATACATTCAAGTAGACTTGCATCCTTCTACAAAGACGAATCCCGAGTTTTACGATGCTCAGCTTAGCGGGCTTGAAATATTTAAGATTAGCGATGATAATCAGAGTTTAGCCGGTCCTAATGCGGACTTAACGGGGAAAAAAATTAGAACCTCAATAATTTCAGAAAGGGAAATGGTTGTTGGGGCAACGGCGGGGATTTTTTTCACTGCCGCGTTGTTTGTAGTCGCGTCGAAAAAGAAAGAGAGAGTTATTTCTGCTGACATGGACTTGGGTTCGTCTGGAGCGCGACAAATATACGGAACTTCTCATGTTATAAATACAAGTAGTAGAAGATCGAAAGTGAATACCAGCTCGAAACACTCAAAGGCTCAATCTTTATGTCGGCGTTTCGCTCTTTCCGAGATGAAGCAGGCCACCAAAAATTTCAAGGAGTCGAATGTGATTGGCGTCGGGGGTTTCGGGAACGTTTACAAAGGCCACGTCGACGAAAACGAGAAAGTAGCGATCAAAAGATCGAACCCGTATTCCGAGCAAGGGATCGTCGAGTTCGACACGGAAATCGAGATGCTTTCGCGTTTGAGGCACAAACACTTGGTCTCGTTGATCGGTTTTTGCGAAGAAGAGGGCGAGAAAATTTTGGTCTACGACTTCATGTCAAACGGGACACTGAGTGATTATCTTCACAACCCGAAACAAAAAAAAACGAAGCTGATGTGGATCGATAGGCTAGAAATTTGTATCGGGGCAGCGAGAGGGCTTCATTACCTACACACGGGAGCGACGCACACAATAATTCACCGAGATGTTAAGACAACAAACATTCTGTTAGACGAACATTTAGTCGCAAAAGTTTCAGATTTCGGGCTGTCGAAAGTCAGTTACTCGACAAAGGGAAAAGGGCATGCCATTAGCACGGTGGTCAAGGGTAGTTTCGGGTATTTGGACCCCGAGTACTTCAGAAAACGACGTTTAACCGAAAAATCCGATGTTTACGCATTTGGAGTAGTGCTTTTCGAGGTACTATGTAGGAGGCCGGCGGTTCATACTAGTTTGCCAACTCAGCAAATGAACCTCGCTGAATGGGCGCTGAGGTGTCACAGGAACGGGACCCTCGAGGAGATTATTGATCCGGAGATTAAGGAAACGATAAATGCTGAAGGTTTGAAGAAATACATGGAGACAGCCCTGAAATGTTTGTCTGAAGAAGGGAGTCGAAGGCCGGCCATGAGCGATGTTCTTTGGAATCTTGAATATGTGCTTCAGTTGCAAGAAGTTCCGGATAGTTCCGAGATTAGTGTTACTAGAATGATTTCACAACATGGAGATCGAGAACGATAACTCGGTCTTTCGATGAATTTGTAAAGCAAAGAAAAAAGAAATTGGATGTAATTTGTTGTAGAGAAAAAGATTTTCTAATCTTCAGTTATGTTAAAAATTCAGTTTTGTAATAGATAGTTGCTCTGAATGATGATAAGTATGTATATATGATAAAATCAACATTTAACGTAAAAATCACGATATACAAAGCACAGGAACTCATATTCTCATTGTTGCAACTTTAGCTGATTTGCCTATTTGAAAAATTAGATATCCCCAGTTAAATTGCATCATATTTTGTATGCTTTAGTTCAGCCAGAAGTAAAAGTTTCAAATGAGAAATTTATTTTATTTCACATTATCACTTTTTTTTTGAAAAACTTCACATTATCATTAATGTTTGCTGCCATTTTATTTGTTCGCCGATCTTTCTGTATAGAAAAGCTTAGATGAACTCGAAGATAGCTTATTTTCATTTACTCTCGGTTAACACATTCTTCAAAGACCGCGGAGAATTCGAATCAACTAAAACTATTTTAAGGACATTTAAATGATAAATGATAACTCTTCTCATAAGAAACATGCATGTTGTTATAGCGCATATTAATAATTTCACCACATAACTACATATTTTTAAAATTTTTTTTTTCTTGCTAGCACTATCAAATTCGCAATTTCATTTATCTTTCTTGCATCCATCCTATTATGTACGCACCTCTTTCATGTAAATATCTTATGATTCTGAAGAAAACTTTTTCCCTTTTTACATTTTGTTAATTAATTCTAGTACTTTTTTTATAGTACCTTCTCTAGATTTAGTTCCAAGTGTCACGCAACAAAGATTTGCATGCGATGCAAGTACATTTCATTGCTGTGTGACCGCGCTTAGAAGAGGTCATGAATGCAAGAAGAATCTTACTATTTATAAATAGAGGGATGGTGTGGCATCAACGCTAAGGGTGTTATGCCTGTATGGCATATGTCTGGCCGAGTTCAAGCATGCCAACCAAATTGAGTTTGGGAATGCCGCTATCTCGACGAACCCTCGGTAGGGTGAAAATGAGTGCATATCTGCGAGGGATAAAGGCTGATCTCGGGATCATGTGAAAAAGCTCAGGATGTCGCATGGACGTAATGCTGCGCTAGACTCCCAGCCCGTGACACAAAGGTGATGATAACCAAATATTTTAAAAGAAATAAAGAATTTTGAGTAAATCGCACCGAAAAAGACATGATATTTATAACTATAGAAGTTGTTCCTAATTAATCCTATAACAAAGGTACTATATAACATAATATCAACATTTCAACAATTATGACACCAAACAATTCAATATACTGAAATCGGGATGAGAATCACGAGATTCTTATATACTATTATTTTGGAAATTTACCATTTATATGTTTTTTAATTAATGCAAAAGGAAACCAGGGTTTAGCTAGCCAATCAACGCTTGTATTCTCAACCCTCTCTAATAAGGGACATCCTTACAAAATCTACTAGTGCGTATGAGTTAATAAAAGGTACCATATAACATTTATATCGAAACTTCTAACATTTATGACACCAAACAATTCAATATAATAAGATCATGACGTGGATCATGAGATTCTTATATATTATTTTGGAAATTTACCATTTGTTTGTTTTTTAACTAATTAGTAAAACGAAACTATGGTTTAAGAGTCGATCAACACTTGTATTCTCAACCCTTTCTAATACTAGACATATCCTTACAATATCTACTAGTGCATATGAGTTGTTGTACCTTCAAAGGTGAAAATGTTTACTTGCTCAAAGTTGAGCAAATTATATGTATTGGAAATATGTTACTTTCACTTTTATTTCCGATCAACAATTGATATTTCATTTCTTAACCAAATTTCACTATTCTTGATTCTACCAATTTCTATTCAATTCCCTTATAATATCCGTCATTTGAAAAATGTCAACCCTATGGAAGAAATTGTCAATAGCACGGAAAACCCTTGGATATTGTAAGAACAACCCTAATTTGTACCAATCAATCTTCAAATCCCAATTTCTCTCAATCCCCTCATCTAAGTAGCCCAAATAAATACTCATTAGAAAGCTGAAATCCTAATCTACAAAGCAAACAAAATCTTATAAAAATCCATTACCTACAGACTGAGTTATGCCAATTAGAAATAAAGTAAAAAAAACACACCAAAACTTTCCACCATTGCTTCATCTCATAACCTATTGAAACCTTAATCCAACCCAAACTTTAAGATATTCATCTCTAGCCGTAAAAAAGCTATTAATCCCACGGTCCAGATTCAAAACAAAATACACTCATCGATCCGTGTGAGATATTGTTAACCAATCAAAATCCACCATTTCGTTCTATATAATTCAGTCCCTATCCAACCGTTAACTCACAGCGAAATCTCTTCTCTCCACAATTCAAATTAGATATTCCATTCTCTCTTTCTGTACTCGGTGAGTTAACTCAGTAATGGCAGACGCCACAGTTGCCGCTCCTGTTGTCCCGGAGGTGACGGAGAAGAAGTCTAAAAGAGGTGCGAAAGCTCCAAAGGCCGCCGCCGCCGCCTCCGCTGTTGTGGCGGCGAAAGTGAAGAAAGTTACAGAGGCAAAGAAGCCTAAGTCTAAGGGAACACGGTCTCATCCCTCTTTTCTCGAGGTTATTTAATTGCTTCAATTCGGAACCCTAGAATTTAGGTGTTTTGTAAAATAGATTGTTGATTCGATGTTAATGTTGATTTGCAGATGATCAGTGATGCAATTTTATCATTGAAAGAAAGGACTGGATCGAGCCAATATGCGATCAACAAGTTCGTCGAGGATAAGCACAAACAATTGCCTCCTAATTTCAGGAAACTGTTGCTCTTTCATTTGAAGAAGCTTGTTGTCTCAGGGAAGCTCGTTAAAGTGAAGAACTCATTCAAGCTCCCTTCAGCTCGTCCTGCCTCTGCTCCGGCTAAGAAGGCAACCGATTCTAAACCCAAAGCTGCAGAAAAGCCGAAGGTGAAAACCGCAAAGGCTCTTGCCAAGCCTAAGGGTAAAGTCGCTGCGAAGCCAAAAGCTAAAACTGCAACCGCGGTTAAGCTGAAGTCTAAGGCCGCTGAGAAGCCGAAAACCGTTACGAAGCCGGCTAAGGTGGCTAAAACTGCTGCGGTTGCTTCTCCTGGGAAGAAGAAACCGGTGAAGAAGGTGGTTCCAGCAAAGAAGGTGAAGAGCGTGAAATCGCCGGCGAAGAAAAGGGCGAGGAAGTGAAAACAGTGTAGTTTGCAGATGAATAGTGATTGTAAATTTGTTGGTTTGTTTGCAAGTTGTAATAGATGGTTTGGCTATGAATTAAGTATCGATATTTTTACGATTTGGATAGCAAAATTTACCCATTTCAAACCAATCGTGCCTTGCTTTTGCAGAATTAAACCTTTACATGTACAAGTACTACAATGTATCAGCATCTGGGATAGCATAGTCCACTTATCAAACCTAAAACTTTTTAGGTTAAGGTGATTCTAATAGTAGTATTTCAGTTGTCAAATTCCATGAACAAGAACCATTTCTTGGTACAACTTGATGAGCATACATGGTGCGTACACTATAAACTTACATATAAATTGGCCGGAAAATGAGAAACTAGTAATAAACAAATAAAATATAGTATCCTTGTAAAAGAAATTAAATAAATGAGATTGAATTTGTTTAATTTGGCATATGAAGTAATAGATTAATTAATTGTACACTTAAATATTAGCTGTGAACATCAGATTTAGTTCAGAGTATAGCATATTTCATACGTTACAGAATCTTTTATTTCGGTCTATAGTGACATTTTACTGATTTTCAAGTTAACACGCTTCGACTCCTACAAACAAACATTGAAACACTAGTCAAGTATATATAGTAGTCAATGGTTTATGTATTCTCAATTGGCAACTAATAGAACTTCAACGAAATCATTAATAGTTGATTAGGCCATTTCAAAATGATCACTGAGAAGCCAATTTCAGTTCTTAGGTGACATGCGGGGTATGTTTTTTAACAAACGGAGATAAACTTTTACAGAAATAAGAATCTCAAGGATACCCTCACAATATCTTGTCATCTTATTTGTTAAATCCGCTGCTGCAGACCGAACAAAAGAGTTACATTCTCATAACTAGAAGTTTAGGTCAGCATACATAATTCAGAAATTAAAACTACAATAAGGTTCCCTAGAGTCAAGATGAATAACCCTTTCAGGTGAACAATACTTCATATTAATACACCAAAGTTGGTCCCCAAATAGTATCATAATCTCTAATATATATGACATCACATAAATTACAAAACATATACAATTCGCATCATCGACACGAACCAAACCATCGGCAGCTTCAAAAATTGGCAGGCTAATCCCCCATTTTCGCCATAGCTGTTCATGACACGATTGAAATGCCTGCCTTGGTCTCCTCAGTCATCTTTGCAGGAAGAGCTATTTTTGGAGTAGCATTCTCTTGTTTGGATCTGTGGTTGACCTTGCGGGTTCCATTTGCGGTTTGCGGGCTGATCTGAGACCGTGTTTTGGGCATGTTAGGGGAACTCGAGTCTTCTTTGCGGTTGCCCAGGCTGTGCCGATGCCTAGTACATTGTTTCCCCACTTCCTCCTTAGTCTGGATTGCGTCATTGCAGCTCTTTCTCCGGTTTAGTTTCGGTGATACTGGCCGGGTCAATGGAAGCTGGAAACAAAAAAAAACACATTTCTTAAAAATATGTTCATCCAAGAAAGATCTATTGTACTTCTAGAATGTGTTCCTATATCTACTATAGAATGAGAAGCCATATACACTACAGCTCTATAAGTTTATTCGTCCATATACAATCTAGCAAGAACAGCTTAAGTTCCGATTTAACATGTTATCCCATTTTTGACAGGGCCAGGCCAATGTCATTAAAAGCTCAAACGGAATCTAAATTGATTTACCTCAACCAAAATGAGAAATTTCACCTCCAATTTGGAAAAAAATTTCCCATTGCATCACAGATCATCCGATATGTTTTAAAAAAATCCAGTCCCTATTTTCTTCAATGTTAATTCCTTGATAGTTATAATAACAATAAATCAAGCACCATCCAACTTTAGTGACACCCAAAACTTTGAAGAGCACAAATTGCAATACCTTTTTTGGTTCGAACTTAGGTGGGGGTGGTTCATAGTAAAAACTAGGAACTGGTTTTGCTTTAACCACCATGCTCTTTCTAAGTTGCCTGATTGCTGCTTGTTGCTCTTCCTACAATGAACGAGAAAACAGTAAGCAGCATGAACAAATATAATACAACGAAAAAATACATATACAATACAAAAAATATCCAAGGTAGAAGTTTACCTTCGTCCTTGCCTCAGCCTGGTTCTTTTCGGCCTCTAAAGCCCGGTGCTTTTCCTCCAGTTTTGAGTAGAACTAGATGAAAGCAGTTAAAGAAAATTCGATCAAGATAGTAAGTGATGAACAAATGTCAAGGAAGCAAAAATTCAATGAATAATATTAATAAAATCAATTAACGAACAAAATACCTCTCTCCGCTTCTCTGCACGCTCAGCAGATCTAAAACTGGGAGCTGATCCAATAGTGACAGATTTCACTGTAAGCACTGATGCAGCATTACTAGGCATAGCTAAGGACTAATGATGAGGACATAAATAATATATCCAAATTTAACGTATAACATAGATCTGAACAAAAGCCTTTATTTCCTTCCATCCCCCCATCCAAGCTCAAAATGTAAAATATGCATTCAAATTTAAAGTTTTAAAGCCAAACAAGGATACGAGGAAGCAAGAGACGAATTATCTTCTTCATCAGAAGGCTTCTTATGATCATGTTGTAATCGCTTCATTGCACTAAGAGGTGAATTCAACTGAAACAAAAGGTAACAGATCACCACAACATCCATACAACTATTATGACGGTTTCAACTCTATTAAATGAAATTTCATATCGTGTGAGCATAAAGATATTGTGCACATTAAGTAGCATAGTTCTAGCTACTACTGGCATATTGGTGGCTTAAATCCTCTAAAATCAAGTGCACGGTATTTCAAACATGTTATGGACTTAAATTAGCAGATCCTATGGCATTAGAATATCTAATGACTAATAAAATTATAAAAAACACAAATGTTTCAATCTCATTAATCAATTGCACATTTAGTAAAATTTTAAATAAGCTGCTAGAAAATAAATCTAATATTTCATGTTAAAAAGCAACAAAAATTTATCAGGAAACATTCTGTTATTGCTCATAAAGGTTCAGTTAAAAAAATTAGTAATTTCCCATTTCTAGACACCTACAGCTTATTGTTGATAGTGATCCTTATTATTGGCTTTTTGGCTTATCAATGTGAGCTTAATATCCTTAGCCGAACATTAACCATATTAAAGATTTGAAGTCAAAGTTCCAATGAGTACAAGGTTGTCACTAGTGCAAACAAATAAGGTGCAAAATAACCAAATTTACCACTTAAGCGTATGACAACTTGTTACCTCCGAATGCTTTTTGGAAATAGGGGAATATGTATTATCCGCAGTCGCTGGACAGTTAACACCAGCTCGCTTTTCAGTTGCCAGGGAAAATGGCAGCGGGACAGTGTGCTGTCTAAGTGTACCTTTGGCTCCACCAGATTTTGAAGCAGGAAATGCTGAACTTTTATCACCAATCCGTTTCTGTGCTCCCTTTTCATTTTTACCATCAACAAGTTCATTATTAAAATTAGTGCTCTTTACACCAAGAATATTTTGTTCCTCATTCTGGTTCTCAACAACTGAATCTTTCGCAGTGAATCCCTTCTTTACATAGTCTAGTCCTTCCCCAGTGTCTCCTACAGTATTATTGGAAATGGCATGGCCACTATCATGAGAGATACCATTGGGGATTCTATCCATTTCTTCATTTGCAAGCTCCCGCCCCATCCTGAAACACACATTAACTTCTTATGATTAAACTACATGTTGACAAGTTTTCCTTGCAAAGGAAAAATGACTCAAGACTATCAAAATTCAAAGGTGCAAATATAAAATAAGAGGAAACTTTCTAAAAAATAGAATTTAAAATGCCACCATAAAGACATCGATTAGTATTTAGTGCCATGAGAAAGAAAAATCTTTCACTAGATCTATTAAAAAAATTCTAACCATAAAAGCTTCCTGACAGAAATGGGACGTTTAATGCCCCAATGGTGAGAGATAAAAAAAAATAGGATTAGGAAGACCAAAAAGCAGACAAGTTGAGAAGAAAAACGGATGAGGATTGTGTTCTAGACGCAAAACAGAATTACCAATTCTGGGGAAGTAATTATAGCGTAAAAAATTTGAAATCTCAAGAAACGCGGCAAGTGACTGCTAACTTTAGAAACATTGGACGGAATTTCTGTATTCCCAGGCTTAACATACTTAAACATTGTCAGTAAATAGACAAAGGATATAAAAAAATCAACATAGAAGTATTCAGAATCAAATTCGCTTAAGTCAAATTTTATAGTGTCAAGCCCCAATAATTGTGTGGATCAATCATCATATGAACATATTAGCATGATCTTAATGCTAAGAAAACATTGTTTTTCAATTGGTAGCCTCATAACCGTATATATAACATTGTTTTTCAATTGGTAGCCTCATAACCGTATATATTTATACTTTTACCCCCCTTTCTCATAGAAAATCCAGGTGATAACTAAGATATGCAAGGAACGCACAAATCAAAAGAAACTATTTGAAGAGAAAAGAGGGGGAAAACTGAAAGCAAAAAAGTAAACTAATATGACTATAGACATAGGAAAGGAGGACCCAATATCCAGATGACAAATTCCCAAGTTCGCTTTAAATAAACGACAAAGGGAGAAGAAAGGGAGGGAAGTTCAAAGACTAAAAAGCGCCATGAGGTAGAACGAAAATTCCTCAACGTTTTATTAGCCGCTTCGTACGTGTTTCCGACATAGCTCTGAAATTATGAACGGAAACTTCATAATAGACCTAAAATAGCCAACTAATCCTCCAAAAGAACATACCGCATAAAATAAATGGCAGAAGAAGAACAGAAACGAAGAAAACAACTTTAAACACAGACAGATTCCTCAAGAGCTCGACAAGGATGTATTTTCAAAAGATTCAAACATTTTGAATGAAGCTCAATAACTTCTACATGAGGGACGGAGATCATGAACAAGCCAACAGTCAGCCTAAAGGGGGCAAGTAATGAAGAAGAAACCTCAAAACTGGAATATCAAATCAAATATGAAACACAGAAGTGCATAGATCGAACCACATTGCAAATGTTAAAGAGAAGAGAAGCATCAACAAGAAGATGTCAATCGAAAGTAGCAAGAATGTGAAGAAATAGCTTACAATTCCGGTCCGATCTCAGAAGATCTCGAGCTTCTTCTTTCTCTCTGCGTTTTTCTCTACCTCTCTCTTCTTGGAAATGAAAAGGGAAAAAGGAAAAACAAAAGCAAAATACGTTTTTGTGATTTTGCACTTTATTAGCGAGGGGTTTTATTTATACGCTTTATTTTTTATTGTCCCGCTGGTGGGCTCATATGTTTTAGGCAGTTTTTTCAGTTTTGACGCCGTTATGACGGATTCTTTTTTTCATATATCCATTTCATGTTGTATAATTAATTTGAAAATTCGGTGGTGATTAAAAGCATTTTCCTATTTATTTAAAAAAAAATCCACAATTTTATTTACATTAAATAAATAGAAAGTATTGTGATTTGAATATAAAATCTTAATAGTTCGTAACTTCAGTTTTTTTTTTACCGAAGAATACTGGTCTTATTAAATAAAATCAGAGACAATGATGGCTCTAATAAAAGGTGGACATGAATCAATCCAAGTCCCCCTACCTGTCGAAGAATTAGCTGTCTTAGCTAACAAATGAGCAGCTTGATTCGCAGACCTAGTAGCATACACAATTCGTAAATTATTAAAAGAAGACATAAGGTCTAAGAAGTCTTGTAGAATAAAGCCTAAAGGAGAGCGAATAAGGGTAAAATTGTTTAAAGCGGTCACAATGTTGAGAGCGTCCAACTCCAAGATGACATTGTCGATCCCCGTATTCTTTAGCCAACTTAGAGCCTCGCAACAACTCATTGCCTCAGTTGTCGCCGCATCACCTCGTCCAGGAAGCTGAACATTTCGAGCTGTGATGAAATCCCCCAAATGATTCCGAACAATACAACCATGACTCAACCTCTTGCAATACTCAAAAACGCTCTCATCAATGTTGCACTTCACCCAACCCTCCGGTGGCTTTCCCCATTTGCAGCCTTCGACCCTCCGAACAACGTTACTGGTAGTCTTATTCGCAACTCGCCACTCAGTAAGGAACCCAAGGCCATGACGCAAAACTTGCGAGGCAACACGAAATTGACCATTCCAAGTCTAATTGTTGCGACGGGCCCAAATAGCCCAAGCAATGCACGCTGCCTCTTTTACTCGGCTTTTATCATGGCTCTGCACCCATTGCCACCATGTGGAGATTGTAATTATCGAGGTTGGCCAATCATTATCGATAAATTCAGACCAAACCATCAAAGAAAAAGGACAAGTGACAAGGGTGTGATAGGCTGATTCTGCACCATCTCCACATAAAGTGCAGGTAACTTCCACTTGGACATTCTTCGACGAGAGCCTTAGAAGTGACGGCAAGCTATCAATAGCGACTTTCCACAAGAAAATAGTGACACGAGCGGGGAGTTTAAGGTTCCATAAATTATTCCAACATGTGTCAATAAAATTGGACGACAAAACACTCTTTGGGCTTTTTGGAGAAGGGCATAGTAGCATGATTTGATAGTGAAATCCCCGCGACTTTTAAAATGCCAATAAATAGAATCTGGTTTATTGAACGATGGTAATTATATTCTTGTAATCAGATCCACCTCAGTTGGAGAAAATAAAATGTCAAGCTGCATACGATTCCAGCAGCGCGTTGCGTCATCAACCAATAAGCTGACGGTGGCTTCTTCGAACCCAAGAGGTGGCAGTGTACTGATTCTACGCATAGTAGTAGATGGCAACCAGTTGTCACCCAAACTCTAGTGAGCCTTCCATTTCCAATTCTCGACTGCATCCCTTACCGCAGAATCTCTTGGGATGCCATGATGCTATGCCAAATGAAACTGGAGTTAGTCAAAATTGAAGCATTTAGGAAATTGGTATTCAGGTAATATCTGTGTTTGAAGACCCGGCTGATAAAGGAGTCAGGTTCCGTGAGAAGTTTTCAGCCTTGTTTTGCCAACATAGCAATATTAAATTCTCTCAAGTTTCGAACATTCAACCCTCCCTTTTCCTTCAATTGACACATTCTTTCCCATCTCATCCAATGTATTGAAGCACCCCACCAGAAATTAGAAAAGATCTTTTCAAGATTAGCAACAACATGATTCGGTAATTTGAACACCTGCATAGCGTACAGCGGAATAGCTTGGGCCACAGACTTAAGCATAACTTCTTTTCCCCCCATGGATAGCCTCTTTTTCTTCCACCCCTGAACCCTTTTATGAGCTTTCTCAATGATGTAATCAAAAATCTATTTTCTCGTCCTTCCAATAAGAGAAGGAAGACCCAAATACATATTATGATCTGTAGCCTAACAAACACCTAGACAATGCACGATCCGATCTCTGACTACCATGTCAACATTGGGGCTAAACGTAATAGAAGATTTCTGAAAATTGATCCTTTGGCCTGAGGCAGCTTCGTATAAAGCAAAACATTCCTTCAAAACCTTAGCTTCCTCAATTGAAGCTTTAAAAAAGAACAAGCTATCATCAGTAAAAAGTAGGTGTGAAATACAAGGTGCTGAAGGGGAGAGCTTACAGCCATGAATTAAAGTAGATAGGCCTTCTGCGCAAATGAGGAAGAGATTAGTAGAAAGAGGATCTCCCTGTCTTAACCCCCTTTGTGGTCCAAAACCTGGAATTCCCCATCTTTGTAAGTCAGCTTATAAGAAACTATCGTAATAAATAACATGATAATGTTAACAATAGGGGGAGGAAACCCGAGCTTTCTTAACATACACTGAATAAAAGGCCATTCAACTCTATCATAAGCTTTTGACATGTCAACCTTAAGTGAACATAAACCTACTTTGCCCATCCTCTTCCTATGCATATAATAACTTACTTCAAAACCTAACAAGATATTATCAGTGATCGCCCGCCCAGGAATAAAAGCACTCTGGGCCTCTGAGATTATCGAATCCATAAATGACTGAATTCGGTTAACTATCATCTTAGAAATAATTTTTAACAGGACATTACATAAAGAAATAGGCCTAAAATTAGCAACTGAAATAGGTTTTTTCTTCTTTGGAATAAGCACGATATTGGTTTCATTTAGATCAACAGGGACACAACAAGAGTTAATAGACTGAATGCAAAAATGGGTTACCTCTGCGCCTACAATGTGCCATAATTTTTGAAAAAATCCTGGATTGAAGCCATCGGGACCCGGGGCTTTATCAGGATACATCTGGAAAAGCGCTACACGGACATCTTCTGCTTCATAAGGTCGAATAAGCTCGCTGTGTCTGTTGTCTGGAACGCGGGCCTGAATTAAATTGGTAATCACATCACAATTCACCCTTGTTAATTCAAAAAGTTTCTAGTAGAATCCCTGCACTTCTTCCTCGAGACCAGACCCCCAAGTAACCCAAGTGCCATCCTCCTTTTAGAGTTGTTGAAAAGAATTCTTCCTATTTCGATTTGATGTCGTTTGATGAAAGAACCTCGGATTTTTGGTCACCCGATTTGAGCTCAATGTTCTTAGCCCTTTGTTTCCAATATGTTTCCTGCTTACATATAAAAGCTCACCTAACTCCTTCTTCTTTGAGATGAAATCATTCGCATTTTCCCTTCCTGAACGCTGCTTTAAGAGAACCAAGTCAGCCCTGCACTGCCGTAGCTTAGCCTTAAAAAGACTATGCTATTTCCGTCCCCATAAGGCTAAGTCAGTAGCCAATAAAGCAAGCTTCTCAGGAACCGTATGAGCACCATAGCTACTCCACCCTTTCTTAATGATATTCTGACATTCCGGATTAAGAGTCCAGTAATTCTCAAACCTAAAAGATGGTGGTTTTCTGGGCTGAAAAGGCTTACAATGTATCACGAGTGCACTATGGTCAGATTCTGTGGTACAAACATTGTTAACCCAAGCAGCACTAAAGATTTCAGACCAAGAAACACCCGCCACTGCTCAATCTAACTTTTCAGCCATCCAATTTTTTGTTCCCCTACTACGCTCCCAAGTGAACTGATAGCCTGTAATACCCAAGTCTGATAATCCGCATTGAGAGAGCTTTTCCTGAAAGCCATTGATTAAGGACATGGCTCTCGGTCTCCCTCCAATCTTTTCATCTCTAGATAACATATCATTAAAGTCACCAACTACACACCAAGGAAGGTTGCTAAGTGAGCGTAATCGAGTAAGACAATCCCATGACTCCTGGCGACGCCTTCTACTATTCTCCGGAAACCATAAAAGCATGTGAGCCTCCACAACTCTTTGTCATCTTTGATGAAAACATCTATTAAGTTCCAGGCATACTTATGAAGCTAAACAAGATCAGGCTGCTTCCATAACAACGCAAGGCTGCCCCCGTTGTTGACATGGGGAATGTAAAACAATCCCTCAAACTGAATTCTCCTCTGGACAATCTCTATAGCTTTTCTATCTACTTTAACCTCCATAAGAAAAACTATACTAGGTATGTAAGAATCTTCCAGCTCTTAAACTGTAGGGTCCATACCCAAACCTCCACAATTCCAGCTCAAAATCCTCATTCATCCTCCCGAGTTCTCAGGGGAGAGCTCGCTTCATTGTTGTGGTTATAATTTTGGGATTCATCAATCAACATGGGAGAAAAAGTTAGGGCTGTACGTTTCTTCTTTGTGTCCAAAGGGATACTCCTGCTTTCATCAGCTTTGTGTACTTCCAAGTGGTTACGTGTAGCATGGAGTTGCATGGAGATATCTTCCTCCAACTGTGGCATTGATTTACTAGAGAAGACAGAATCTTTCGAGATAAACTTGGAACCATCTTCTTCAGGGAGCCACTTATCCTCATCTGCGAGCAAAAATTGGCGTTGTACTACTCGAATATTCTCATCATAAAGTCTTGGTGGTGCGCTTGTACTAGAGTAAATAAGCGGGCAATAGCTCTCTGTATGTTTAAACAAGTCGCAAATCATGCAAAAGGAAGGCATCCTTTCATAACGAAACTGAATCATGACATCTGTGCTAGCGTTAACTCTAACTTTCATTCTCCTCTTGATCAGCTTGTTCAGATCGATCAGTGCCCTAACCCGTAGATACAAAGGGCTAGCCACCTTGAAATTGTTATCGTCCATATCCAGAAGAGTACCAAGAAAGTTTCCGATGTCCTCACAGATGTTAGAGGAAACATAGCTAAGTGGTACACCAAAAGCTTGGACCCAAAGAGGAGATGAATTTATCGGGATAATCTCAGGGTCCTCCCCAACCTTTAACGGCAGCAGTGCCAGCAATTTGTTATTAAAAGACCAAGGGGCGCCTTTCCAAACTCGTTCATAATCGGCAATGTGAAAAAACTTAATGAGATATCTGTTACACTGCCTAACTTTTTTTATATTCATACCTTCTTTTGGTCTCCATAGTTTAGCTAGGGCCCTTCTTAGGTGTAGTTCATTCGCCTCCTTATCCCATTGAAGCTGTCTGATATACCAGAATTCAAGTTTAGGGTCTGCAATTTTTGTAATCTGAACCTCAACGCTAGCCTCTTCATCTAAAACCAAAGCCTTGTACTGCCGTGTAATAGCCTCTTCTTCATCCATAGCGAATCCACAAACGCACTCTAATAGAGTAGGAAACAAACAAACAAACAAATCACTGGATAAAGAATCTCACAAAACTACTGGCAAAGATCCAGACGCACAAACCCTACAGCAAAAGCCCTAGACTAGGTTATTCCAATTTTTTTGCTTTTTTAATTTCAATCTTAATAAATAGAAAAATATTTATCACAATATTTTGTACACTCCCGTCTACTGAATATTGTCGTTTTAAAGGGATTTCAATGTCTCTTTTTTATTGTCATTTTGTATTTCCAAGATGTTTTTTTCTAAGTTTTCCATTCCTACCCCTATTAATTTATTTAACTTTCAAGATAATTATATTTCAATCTCCAATAATAAGAGAAGACTATAGATCAAATTGTTTTTATTGAACATATTAATGAAATCTTGAAAATAGAATAAGACATTTATGAAAGGGTAAATTAGTAAATCACCTCATTCGGTTAATTGCTATCTTAAAAACTGTGAATTATTTGAAATGATAATATTTAGTAAACGAATGGAGTATTTTTTTTTTTTTTTTGGTAAACACAATACTTTGGTATTCTGTTAACATCTCTAAGCTAAAATTGGAAAGTTGCAATTTACTTTATCCAGATTATAGAATTTATGCATTACAAAGTTTTACACTGAAATTGAATTTTAATGGTTGGGGATGTGTAGCCAACCAAATTCACATTTACGGGCAAGACCAAGAGGATATGTTTAACTCAATATATAAAGGCAAACTATATGTTATAAATATATTATAAGATATCTAATGCTTTACATTTAGTTAACAGAATCGCTCACCTATGTCTTATTCTAATTATTTAGACATTCGAGTTGTTTTGAAAGTAGAATCTAATCGAATTTTGAAATAGTTTATAGAACTCTAAAATGGTTTTTATAAGTAATTTTTGTAATGTTAAAACATCACATTTGTTTATGGAAAGAGTTTTTCTATAACAAAAATACTCATACATCTCAACAAAAAATTTGTTCCGAGTTTTGTACTCTCTAGTTTTAATATCTTGTACTCAGCTAAAACTGTTCAAACAATATCTTGTACTCATCTTCAAAAAAAAAAAAACTAAACCAAACTTAAACAACTGTTACGTTGATGCATTTTAATTTTTTTTTAATTAAAACCATTCAATCTCAAATTCAAAAACTAATATTTGATTTAATGAAAGTTGTAAAAATTTTCTTTTTTCTGAAAAACAAAGTTGTAAAAATATTTAACGTTTAAATTTTGACAAACGTTGGATATCCTTGGACTTAACCAAATATGATAATAAAATATTTTCTTAGTAATAAGGATTTCAAACAATTAATACATTAAGACCTCTTGAACTCGTCCCTAAATATTTATTTACCTTGAACTTTTAAAAATTTCAAAATAATTTCCTAAACTTGTTAAAAAATTCCGAATAATCATCTTAACTTGCAAAAAAGTAAAATCATTACCTAAATGTTCTGTGTCAAATTTTGGTTGGTTTGATTCCTGTAAGATGTCATTTTTTATCTCTCAAACCAGAAACTGACACGTAACATTAAAGGGAAAAATATCTTTTTTATTTTTGAGTACTCGAAAATTTCCACAAGCACAAATTCCACTTTTTGTAAGTTTATAAATTCAAGAAGTTATTTAAATTATTTTTACAAATTTTATGATATTTGAAACTTTTAAAAACTTACGAACAGATAAACGTGTAGTAAACAAGGGAATATTGATAAATTAGAACTTTAAAAATGAATAAATACTTGCAAGAGTTATATGTGAAAATAAATAAGTAGCACCGACGTGGTAGGGGCGACAAGTTTCCCAACAGTCTAATTTCGAATCATATTTAAAGATATGTTTTTCTTTATATTATTTGGGATTTTTCACATGATCATTCTTATGTACTACACCAACTTTACTGTTCAGTTTTATCAATGACTATTTGTCGGAGAACCAAAGGGTAATATTGTCAGCCTACACATCACCTATCAATTATCATCCATCTAATTTTTGCCGTATGATATTTGGAAATGTTTATAGCAGTTAAGTATTTTCACCTTTTGTATTAGTCCGATGATTTTGTTTATAACAAATTAAGTATTATTTTATTTTTTATCTTCATTAAATCAATTTTCACATTATTGATTTAATATTAATAAAATATAAAATGATTAAAATTTTATTTTTAACAAAATTACCATAAAATTTACCTTGTACTATTGTTGTTGATAAATTTTTTGTTTTAAAAATAATTACAAACATTCAAAACTGAACATTTAAAAATATGTTTGATATCAAGAAATTATGAGCATAGTTTTCAACCATTCTTTTTTCTTTGTTAGTTAACATTATTTCCAAAACAACTTTTTTTTATTAAAATATGTATCATTTGGTAATATTGCTCTTAACCTTTAAAAAAACAAGGTGGCAACATATATATAAACACAATAAAACACATTTAATATAACTACGGTTTTTCATAAAAGAACAATAAAATGAATGAGAACGTGCAAATCAAAATTTTAAATCTTAGCTAGATACATATAAATAAAAATTGCATCATGATGTAAAAAAATGAAAAAAAAAATTTAAAAAAACGAAACAAATTAAGTTTATGAAAATTAAAAATGGAAACAAATTATGAAAATATACTTTAATTTTTTGAATTGTAATCATTACTATATGCCATATAAAACAATTTGCAGCAAAATAATTAATTAGAATTGTCTATCGTAATAATGTGAACAAATTTATTCCATCATGAACATTTGGCGTAATGTTGAAAGGAACATAAAAGACAAAATGCATAGTTAAAGACTTCAACTTGCAGTATTTCAAATAACATAAAGAAAAGTAGAAAACAGAGTGATAAAAGAAGGGGGTAAATTAGTGAATTATACATGGAAGAGAGAGCAAATTAAATTATGACATTTTTAATACATAAAATGTAAAGTATTAATTGTAAAACATTTTTGTTGACTTACTACAAAAACAATAGCAATTCATAGTCAATAATTAAGAAGAATAAATAATTCTTGGTGTGAGGTCAGCGGTAAAGAGTAGTTCATTGTTAATTCATCACGAATTAGATTTTGTGATGTGTATGGTGTAATTTTAAATATTTGAAACCATTATTTTGTCTGTCAAGGCGTTCGTAAATTGATGATCGGTGATTAGTTTAGATATGAAAATGGTTTAAAAGTGTCGGCAATTCTATATTGACACCCGTTTACATTTTAAAATCTCCACCCTTCATCTTTGAGTAGTTTGATTTCCATCATAAGATGAAAACAAGATTAAGGGTGAAGATTTCATGGTGTCAATGAGTGTAAAACAACTGGTGTCAATATAGAATTACTGTAAAAGAGTTACCCACAATTGAGATTCATCCAAAACCATCTGGTGCTGAAAAACAAAACAAATTAAGAAGAAAAAATTTAGAAAATAAGTTTACAGGAGAAATTCTATTAAGGTTTCAAAGTTGTATGATTATTATTCATTGGGTATTAAACTTAAAAACATAACTTAACCTCAGATATTTAACTGTGTAAATTATTTTCTTTTATCATATATGCAATTATTTTTTTCAGAAAACGAATCGATATAAGATGATCGCTACAGATGCTATTTACACTTTGTACAAAATGATATGAAGTTTGTTGTGGCATCGCTTGTACAAAGTCACATTTTTTCTTGACCTACATTTAATAGAATGTGAAAATCATGAACATTTTAATAATTTGGTACTCCTACATAATTTATTTCTAATTTTTTTTGTTTGAACATTCAAATTAATGATACATGTCTATAAAAGTTACATGTAATGTATTAACTTATTCGCTCTTATAATAATAAATAGTCTTTGTCATTAACGAAATTGCTAACGAATTAAAGAGAATTATTGAACAAATTCCATGAAAGCTTTATTAATCAAGAAACTAGAATTTACAGAGAAGATAAATTGAATCAGTAGATAAGAAGAAGATGCACGACTCTTCTTATACAAACGGCACACTAGCCTTTACAAGCAATGACACTAAAATGTCCCTAACTATAATGGCTAACTAACTAACATTTAACTAATCACTTTACACTTAACTAAAACTCTATAATTATCATCCCCTCGCAAGTTGAGCATCATCGAACAGCTATTAAACCCAGCCTTTGAACATGTCTAACAAAACTTGGAGAAAGCTATGCTTTTGTTAATAAATCTGCTAACTGGTTTCTTTAAGTAACATTCATAAAGGGAACGATCTCAGCTTGAATTTGCCTTTTACAAAGTGACGATCGATGTCCAAATATTTTGTCATTTCGTGAAAAATAGGATTTTTGGCTATGTGGACTGCTGAAGTATTGCCGCAGAAAGGGAGAGTTGGTGTACTATCTTTGATGTTGAAATCTTGCAGTAAGTAGATGAGCCACTATATTACTCCATAACTCTATACCCTGCTTATGAAGGACGCCCGTGAAACTGTGTTTTGCTTCTTGGATTTCCAAGAAACAAGTGAATCACTGATAAATAAAGAACCATCGATATTTGATTAATAGACTAAATTAACGAATGGAAACTCTAAGAAAGAACCAAATTATTGCATCTTCTCCAGGTATTGAAATTCACATCATTCAAATTTTTTTTATGAATTGTTTCATCTACGAACTCTAACTTGTTCTTTGAATAAGCCATTTTCTTATTAAGTGCCCAAAGATGATAATTTTCCCTATCCTAACAAGAACCACTATCGGATTCTCGTCGAGATGCAGGGCCAGCCCTAGGCAAGGTGCAAGGGGTGCCACCATCTAGGCCACATAGCTGTAAAGGGCCTAAAAAATTTTTGTGTTTAAATTTTAGTGGTTAATGTTTGAAAGATAAATATGAACATTAATTAATGTTAGATGAACTGGTAAGTTATTTTTTAAAGATATGAAAGGTCTTGATATCAATTCTTCGCTTCTCTAAAAAAATAATACTAATTTTTTTATCAAGGTTCCACTTTTATTTATTTGTATATTATTTTATCGGGACCCTTAAATTATGAACACCGGACGTGTTAGATGTACATAATATAAAGTATTTTCATCCATATAGGTTTGTGCCATATTCTCCATCACTCAAAACTTTGAAAAAAAAGGAATCACTACAGAATTGAAAAAAAAACAAAATTGGCTTAAACAAATCGTAAAATAAATCCCTAGAGTGAAAAATGCGAAAGAAGAAAAGAAGAAAAAGTTGTTATTTTGATACCATGTTAACGAAATAAAGAGAGAGATATTGAACAAATTTCATGAAAGCTTTACAAAGAAGAGAAATTGAATCAATAAAGAAGAAGAAGAAGAGGCACGACTGTTCTACTATAAACAGCTCACTTGCCTTTACAAGAAATAAGACTAAAATGCTCCTAACTATAACGGCTAACTAACTAACCTTTTACTAATCACTTTACACTTAACTAAAACTCTATAATTAACAAAATTGAACTTTTATCCAATATACAAAATTACCTTTTAACTCGGCCACAATTGGCCGTCTCGTAACTCATGTGGAGGAAGAAATTGTTTTTATGATCTAGTTGGATATGATTTTGTATAAAACGAAAGCCAAAAGCGTAAATTTGGGATTAGATAACTTAAAAACAAAAACAAATTGTTGATAAAACAAAAACCGAAAAGATGATTTCATGCGATGTTTGTTGCCTATGTCGCACTAAAAACTTCATAATATTTCCTATGAACATTGGGTGATCGTTAACCGGGCATTATAACAATTTCTTGGTAAAGGAGGTATGCTATTAAACAAATTGATTTGATATCTATAATATGCTTAGAGCTGTTATAAAGTTGTTGTCCTCCTACATTTTGTTTGCTTTCTCTAAAAGCATTTGAAAGTATACAGTCCACAATCAACTTTAGATCACGTTTAACATTGCTAATCTATTAGTGAAAGTTACTATCCCAATTATATAAGTTTTTTAGGTCAACAATTGTTGGAAGATTACAACCTGAATTTTATTTGTAGGCTGAACATATATGAAGTTGTTATTCTCCTACATTTAATTTGTTTTATAGATTTTATAACAAGCAAAAAATCTGAATTTGAAGGTTGAAGCATGAAATCAAAATTTTTTCTCTGATATTTCACTTACCAAACGAGCCCCGCCTCTTTATAGTTTGTACATATCGGTTGCAGCCTTAAGCCTGCGTTTTATTTCAATTCTACGCTTAACATTCGCTTGATTTTAATCTAATTTTCAAAAAGGATAAGATTCCATTTCTATTCCCTGTTTGAGAAGGCGTGTCAATGTTTGAATATCCCCATGTTCAAAAAAAGTCAAAAAGCATTCAACTATTCCCTAGCTTGGACGAATTTTCCCACCATTCATCCTACTTCAACTTTTTTTAAAGAAAAGAGATTCTACTAATTTATTCTATCTTGTATTTAGAATTAATCAGACATTGTTCACCTAACTTCAAAACTGAGAACAATTTTGAATTGTTCCCTGATGAAATTGAGACCTGAATCTCAAAGCAATTTAAATTGGTGCAATGCTTATCACAATACCCAAGATTTTTCCTCCTTGTTAATAGATTAAAGTCGAAGATTGGTAACTTGAATGTTTTTGACATTATACATGAGTTTTAAATACTTTGTTATGAATGTTTGTAACTACTTGAAAATAAAAATTATCAATATTAGTATATAACTATCAACAATAATCAATAGCAACCATAACAACTAACAATAACAATTAAATTCAATAGACTCTAAAGATTTTTAATAATTGGTTATTATAATGTATTCTATGCTTAGAATTAGAATTAAAATATTGTAGTAAGGAAAGGTACATATTCCTAATAAAGACGGACATTTTTGAAGCATTCAATGAAAACAATTAGACCACCAACAAAATTCAAATTTTTAACAAAAAGTAGGGAAAGAAACACAAATACAATTTGAAATTTAAAAGCATGAATGACTATAAAGACTTGAAGAGAAGATTTATGGTCCCATATGAATAGGGGACCAAATATGTCATATTCATCATTTCCCAACATTACCGGCCATGCCACCAAAAGTTTTATTAAGATTGTTTCTGAATTTTGGAGCAATTGGCGGCAATATTTTATTATAAAGTCATAAATATAGTTTATAAAAAGTTATAAATAAATCGATACACTTAGTAGCTTGTTTATTCCACATATAGGAAAGAATAGATAATTAATTTGAAAATACATCTTTAGTAGTTTGTTTATCCCATTTTCCCTATATGATGTGCACCTATGTATCGTCATTTATTGTAGACAATGTCTACAGACATTGTCTACAATAAATACTATTTAAAATTCAATAGATAATTTACTATTCCTATTTTTAAGACTAGTACCACATCATTAATATGAATTTCTATTCCACATATCACCTAGACTTGGAATCCACGTGTCACCCTGTTTTTTAGTTAGCTTAGTTGATGAAACTTCTGTATTTTAATTGGATGCTTGATAATTATAATAGGAATCAAGTTGTTTCAAGGTCATTCTTCTCATGAGTGACATGTGTCCCCAAAACTACTCTATGTTATTACTTTCTATTGTTTGGATAGTGTTTGAGATACATGTAAATAATGGGAAGAAGAGTCTTAAAAGAACTTGATTCCTATTTTAATTTTCTTAATACGGGACATGTGATTTTTTTCCGATATGATAAGTTCAATTTAGCTCCATCAATAAGTTCATTTTCAAAATAAGTTTATAATTAAATTCCATTATATATAGATTCTATAAAGTTATATATATCCAACTACGTTCAACTGAAAGTTTTTCATAACCGCTAACTGAAAATTAATTTTAAAATAGAATAATAAGAATTTTTTGAGATATAAAATACATTTTACAAATTTTATTAATTATGAAATTTGAGCGCATAACCTCACGCGCTTTTATTAATATTTCAAGAATAGTGATTACTGTACAAAATTGCCGTGATTTATGATAGTATATATAGTTTATACCAATGCAAAACCACCCTTGTATAATTGGTTTAATTCAGTACTTTTTCTCTCCTGCCTTTTACTCGAACCAAGTGAAAGCGGGACCCAATTTATGCCCCAATTTTTCAATTTCAAATTTGATTTCAATTCATTATTTTTTCCTAGAATATAATTTTGTCAATCTCCATGAAAAGCTGAAATTTCAGTTTTATTTTATCTCATTTTGACAATAATTGCAATTTTATTTTATTTTGCAAAAGGATATGAATAATATTTTGTGAGTGTAGGGTTGTGCCTACAAGAAGCAAACACAAATAAAACGGAATTATAATTTAAAACTTGTGTATTATTAAAATGAGAAACACAATATTCTTTTGGGTTATAAGTAATTAATGGTTCATATATAATGTGAATAAGGCTACCCGCTACCTTATGTCATGGGCTTATTGGACCAGCACTTAAGAAAATGGATGGACCTATAAGTACCTAACCCCACTTTGATGACTTATTAATTGAGATCGTTTTCGCCTCAATCAATTGATTTAATAAATTTAATTTTTGGTGGAATACCGGGATTCTCTGAATTTATTCTTAAACCTTGATTTCTTCTCTGAACTTTTAAAATTTCTATTAATTCCTTGAACTTATAAAAAGTGCATTAATTTATCCTCTCAATACCATATATCAGAATCTAATAAAAGAAAGAAAAATTTGTATAATAACATTTTTAAAAAATTAAACCAATCGGAATCTGACAATATATGGCATTGAGGAGGTAAACTAGTACATTTTTTACAAGTTTAAGGGGTTCTTCGAAACTTTTGAAAGTTCAGGAGGAAAATGATGTTTAAAAACAAGTTGAAGGTTTCATGTGCATTTAAACCTTAATTTTTAATAGATGACTTTACATAGTTGGTGCATCAATTGACTTTCCTTTCTTTAGCTATGTTGTTCTTTAGGATAGCTGAAGGTAACTGAATATCTTTATTTTGATCTTTTGTTTATTTGAACAATGCAATTCCTTTCCATTGGTGTTCTATTTTTATCATGATGCCACCATTGAAGGACTCTAAAAGTTAGGAAAGCTTACAATAAAAACAAGCCATTCAAAATTTTACACAGAAAACAACTTACAATCGAAATTGTTGTTTGATGGCAAAAAAGAAAATATGATTTTTTAGTATTTTTTAATTTTTCGGACCTTAGCTAAGGTCAAGAAATAGTTAAGGAAACATTGAGGGAAATTATTTTGTTATTATATAACTTTTTTACAAAGATATGCATATCATTTTATTTTACCAATGAATTTCTTCTAATTTATTTTCATTATTTTCATATGAAGACAACAAGAAGAGCAAACTGGTTTCTCCAGTTTGCTATTCATGTTGTTTTCATGGTTATTCTGTTTGAGTATTTGTTTACGAACTGGAAATCAGTTTGCTCTTCTTGTTGTTTCCTTTTTTTTTAAGCAATTGCAGGTGCCAGAGTTCGAACCTGGATCACCTCACCCACTTTGTGGATGTACCACTCTGACTATGTCTGATTGATTTCTTGTTGTTTCATAGTTGCACTGTTTGAGAATTTGTTCATGAATTACATGATGATTGATGTCAATTGTTCAATGATACTAGTGGTTGCTTGATTGCCATATTGGAGTGCATATATGAAGGACTCGAATTCAAAACTCCATAGTGTGAAGAACTCTACACCATGTCTTACCTGCTTGTTTTAATCCATAAAGCTCTATACACCTTATTGAAGGGAGATTTTGAAATACCATTGCTTTTTAAATGAGAATTATGAAGAATGAAAACAGTTAAAAATAAAAACAATTAATAATAAATAGTGGAAGAAACAACGATATTAATGAAACGTTTAGAAATCAAAGAAAATACAAAAATCATTAAAGATATTAAAAACTTGTTGAAGAAACAGAGATATTAATGTCACAATTAATTTTCTAATTCAATTCAGAACATTTATTTTCGGAAATTTAGAAGTCTCATAAGGCAATTTAAAATAAAGACTGATTTGGGTCTCCTGAAGGGCTTAAATTGTTCGGCCCATTAAAACTCAAATTAGACAAAGTAATAAATGTTTTTATACTTTTCCTTGGATAACAGTTTTGTTGTTTCCACTAGTGACTAGACATTAAGCGATTATACACATATTGATTCTTAACATGTCGTGCTTGATATGATTTATATATCAGATAATAAATCATTTGTTATAAATAACTTGAATGATATTGTTCTTTTCGACATTGTTTAAGGCCAATCTCACAGTCTAAACACAACATTTAAGTTAAACCCTTTAGGACTCTACTTATATACAAGCTTGGTAGATCCTTCGAGAAAGACGTGGGATATATATTCCTAACACACCTTTTATCGTGATCGTGTTGATAACATGTTATAAACAACTTATATACAAGTTTTGTAGATCCTTGAAGAGCGGTTGCAATAAGAGTGTGTGTCAGGAATGAATATCTCACATTATTCTTAGATGACCCATTGAATTTGTATATAGACTCGGGCATGGCCAGGCCGAGCCTTATCGGGCCCAACTAAATAATGAATAGCCCAAGCCCGGCCCAAACCCATGAAAATATACATCGGGTTCGGGTCGGGCCGAGCCTTTAATAAAATAATAAAAACCAAGTCCTGCCCGCGGGCCTAACTATTAATTGTTTCAAATAAAAAAACTTAATATTTATTACTAAAAAATAATTGTGAAAACATAATTCCAAATATATTCGTAGTATAAGTCACAAAATTGAGTTTAAATGTTAAATTTTAGCAAAAAATATGAAAATTTTCAACCATATAATTTTTTTTACTTTGAATGTATAAAATAAATATATATTTTTAACATAATAATTATTATATTAGGCCGGACGAGCCAGACTTTGGTTTTATTATTAAAACTAAGTTCGATATATACTTTACTCGGGCCGTTTTGGGTTCGGGCCGGGTCGAGCCTAATCTCTAATTACTTTGTCCAAGCTCATATCATAAAGAGCGGGCATGAACGGGTCCTTTTGGTCAACGAGCTCGTGCCCAGGTTTATTTGTATATAAATAGGGCATTGAAAGCTTTAATTTGAAGGTGTTTTTAAAAATATGAGAATACCTTAAAACGAAAAGTATCATTCAAACTTTTACAACATTACTATATTTCTAATATTTTATCCCACAATAATGCCGATAGTCAATTATTGAGTCAAATGTGAGCCATGTGAGGGCAATCACTCAAACGATGGTTCAATTGATCACTATAAAGACATGTGGCCAATACTGGTCATCAATGGCGGAGTCAGAAATACGAGAGTGGGTGGGCGAACTTTCTTTGAAATTTTTCGAAATAAATTTGTATTTTTTCCCTTCGTGATTTACAAAAAAAACATACAAATAACTCATTTTGATAATTAAAAGAAAATAGTCCTAATCACAATAAAAAAAAATGTACTTTACATTAGACCTGTTCACGGGCCGGGCGGCCCGAGCCATCTTCAATGGGCTCAGCTTAGGCACTTATTTTTTTCAAAAGCCCGGCTCAAGCCCAACCCCATCAAAGCCCGAAGTTTTATGGGTCGTGCTTGGTTTTTATATAAATACCCAAGCTCGGCCCGACGAATAATTTTATTTATTTATTATATTTTTATATATTAAATTTATAATCATTTTAAAATTTTATATTATTAAATTACTTTACTTCATTATAATAAATTTTACCAAATATTAAAGATTTTAAGCAAACAATGCATTTATATTTAAAGTTTAAATATATTTTAGTTTATTTTATATTTTTTATATTTAATTTAATAAAAAAATATTCACGGGCTCGGGCCCCGCTTGGGAATTACCTTAAAAACCCGGCCCGAGCCCGAAATTCTAAAGTATGGGCTTGGGCCGGGCTTGGGTTAAAATTTTTTATAAAAAGTCCGCCAAGCCCGGCCCGGCCCGCCCGACGAACATGTCTGCTTTACATGCATTACTCATGTAAGGCTTTAGAGAAATCATTATTTAATTTGTTTAAATTCAAGGAGACGCACATTTATGTATCAACTGTTATCATCTTCCTTTTGTATTAAGATAAATTATAATTACTTGCAAAAAAAATCAAGTGTAATAAAAAAATCCAAATGGATTAAGAATATAATATGAATTTTTTTTCTCTCCTCTATCTTTTTAGAGCTTGTCAAGTTCGTTTTTATTTTACATAAATTTAAATCCAACACTTTGTATACTGAAATTTGTAGTACTAATTTTTTCATCCCTAAGCATTTACTTCATTTCTGCAT